>JARHVA010001322.1:1570000-1832500 GCA_037957365.1 Torreya grandis | reverse complement strand
TACATTTGTCATAATGTGGGACACATTGAAATATTATGTCATAATAGAGTTGTAATTCCCTCAAGACATAACAAGGTATATGGATCTCCTAGAGTGCATGATAAGGTTCAAACATTAGTATGGAACCCAAAGAAAGTTAGTACTAATCATATTCAGCCCAATAGTCAAGATGGATTATTTATTAAGGAGTAATAGAAGACTTAAAGAGAATAATCTATGTTATCTTAGTCTACCTTTCACATTCAAGATGAAGGCATGAAATGGTATATATATAGTGGTTGATCAAACCATAGGACATGAGATAAAATCAAGTTCATCTCATTGAAGAAGAATGTTTTAGGAATAGTGAGATTTGGAGATAACACAACCACTAGTATAGTTGGTAAGGGTATCTTGATTTTGGATAATGGGAATACCAAGACATCAAATTTGTTGTATGTGGAAGGTTTGAAACATAACTTGACTAGTTTAATTCAAATGTGAAACCAAGGACATACACTAACCTTTCATGAAATACGATGTGATATAAGGAGAGCCAAATCAAGAAGATTAATTTCCAATGCTAAGAGAACTGAGAACAATTTATATGTCTTGAATGAGATCAAGAAGGAGAGATGAATTATGAGATAGATATATGAATGTTGGCTATGGCATAAAATATTGGGTCACCTAAAATTTGACAATTTGGTCAAGATAAACACTAAAAAGTCTTTGAAATACATGTATAAGTTTTCCAAACCAATAAACATAGTTTGTAAGGCATGTTAATATGGTAAGAAAAATAAAATAAGGTTCATGTCTAGGGATTACTCTACAACAAGAAATTTGGATTTAATACACACTAATATTTATGGGCCTACAAGAATCCAAAGCATTCAAGGAGATAACTACTTCATGTTACTTATAGATGACTACACAAGATTGACTTGGGTAGCATTTTTGAAATAAAGTTTATAATATCTTGATAAATTAAAGGCATTCAAGGCTCTTGTTAAGAATGAGAATAATGGGAAGATCAAGTGCCTAAGATCTAATAGAGGAGGATATTTTTGGTCCAATGAGTTTGATGACTTCTGTGAGGTCTATGGGATAAGGAGATAGTTATCAACAACTAGAACACCTTAGCAGAATAGGGTAGTGTAAAGAAAGAATAGGAAAGTTCAAGAGATGGAAATAACTATGATAAATAAGCCAAGTTTCGTAGATGGATACTAGAGAGAGGTAATGAACATTGTACCCTACATTCTAAATAGAGGATAGATAATGAATAATGGAAACAAGACACCTTATGAGCTTTGAAAAGGTAGTCCTACTAATGTGGAACACTTTAGAGTGTTTTGGAGTAAATGATTCATCAAAAGAATGAGGAAGACTTAGCTAAGTTTTATTGTAGGTATGTTGAAGGTATATTATTGGGATACTCATATGTGATCATATCATATAGATGTTAGAATAAGAGGTTGTAAAAGATATTGGAAAGCACCAATATGAATATTTATGAGACAAAAAACTCACACTCACAATCAAAGGATACATTAGAGAATATGGAATTTAATAATGAAGAATAAAAAATAGAGTTTTATGAGGAAAAAGAAGTTGAGGAAAGACAAGATTCAAAAGGCCCCTCAACACAGATTCAAAGAGATCATCCTAAATCTCAAATAATTAGAAATAAAGATGTATGTATGAAAATATTAAGAAGATTTGTAAGTAACCTAAACCAAGAGAATATTTCTCTATTATCTAAAATTTAACCTAAGAACCTTGTAGAAGAAAGAAAACCCAAGTTTTACATAGGTGCTATGAATGAGAAGTTAGACTAAATAGAGAATATGAGACTTGGGAATTAGTTTCTAGGACTAAAGACAAGAATGTCATTAGCACAAAATGGGCATTTAGAACCATGCTTAATGAAGATGGAGAAGTCACAAGGAACAAGGCTAGATTGGTATGTGAGGGGTATGCACAAGTTAAAGGGGTACACTTTGAGGAGACCTTTAATCTAATAGCATGATTTTAGGACATTATATTATTTCTAGAATATGTAGAATTTAGGGTTCAAGGTGTACCATATGGATGTAAAATCTATCTTTCTAAATGGGAACTTGGAAGAGGAGGTGTACATAGAGCAACTTGAGGGGTTCTCACTATCAGGTAATAAGGATTATGTTTGTAGATTTAAAAAGGATCTCTATGGTCCAAATCAAGATCCTAGGGATTTGTAATCTAGATTGGATAGGTATATGTTGGATTAAGGATTCAAAAGAGGAGTTAAAAATAGTTATATATATATATATATATATATATATATATATATATATAAAGATATAAGATGACCATCAATTGATTGCATATGTCTATGTGTATGACATCATCTTTAGTTTAAATACTGAGAGTATGACTAAAGCCTTTGAAAATGTGATGAAGAAGGATTTTTAAATGTCCATATTGGGAAAAATATCATTCTTTATTGGGATATAAATCAATCAATCAAAAAGAGGTATATTCATCTCATAAGCTAAGTACATAAGAGAGATGTTGAAGAAGTTTAAAATGGAAGATTGCAAGGATTTTATTACACATATGATCATAGGATGTAGGTTAAGAAAGTAATATGAGTCTAAAAAGGTCAATCAGAATTCATATAGGTCAATTATTGGAATCTTTCTATACACCACTACCTCTAAACCTAACATCATGTAAGTAGTAGGTCTTGTGGGAATATTTCAAGTAGTTCTAAAATAAAATCATATATAAGAAATCAAAAGGATACTTTGGTATCTCAAGCGTACTATGGAATTTGGGTTGTGGTACCCAAAGGGCAAATGTGTTAACTTGATAGCCTATGAAAATGTAGACTAGGCAAGGAGCCTAGATGATAAGAAGAGTACTAGTGGAGGATATTGATTATTAGTTTAATGCCTAGTTTCATGGAGAATAAAGAAGCAATCCTCTATGGAATTATCTCCATGTAAGTTTGAATACACATTAGTAGTTTCATGTTACATCAGGTCCTATCAATGAGCTAGACCTTAAAAGACTACAAGGTGGAGTAAGATGGTCTGAGCCCTATTTATTGTGATTGTACAAGTGTTATAAGCATCTCAAAGAATCATATCATGCACTCAAGTACTAAGAAAATTCATATTAGGTATCATTACCTAAGAGATTAGGAAAGTGAATAAAATGATAGACTTGAATATGTTTTTACAAAGGATTAGATTATAGACATTTTGACCAAGTGACTTCCAAAGGAAAATTTTAAACATATAAGACATGAATTGGGTGTAATTCCTACCCCTAAAAGTAATTAAGGAAGAAAAGTGCTTAGGGGGTTATAATTAGGTGGTTCATTAGCTCCAAATGAAAATGAGTAGTGTTGAGAAGGTATGCATGGAATTAGGGGAGATTTGTAACTCTATGTTGTGAAATATCTAGATAGTGATGTAGAAGTCATAAGAAGCATGGTTTTTTGAGGTATAGTTCAAGTGTTCCATAAGTTTTCTAAAAAAATTAGTAGAAACCTAAGGTGAGTTTTTATCAGCATTTCATTGTGTTGTTTATTGAAGTTTAGATCCAAAGATCAAATGGAATTTTATGGAAGACCCTTTGTCATTAATTTCAAAAGGGAGAGAATGATTAGATGGGAAAAATACAAATTTAAACTAATTTCATAGTGTAGTGTGTTTACCATCAATGATAAAGGAGGAATTTTTTAGCATGTTATTTATATTTATGTCAAAAGGGTGCATCATGTAAAGGCATAATGGTCATTGATGTCAAATGTCTCTTTGTTCAAGTGCTTGAGCATGGTAGTGGCATAATTAAAGTGTTGATCAGTGAGTATTGTGGATATGAGTAGCCTTTTGAGTGTGTGTTCTTAGTTGGCATCATGATGTTTTCAAAGGTTATTAGTGATCAATATTGATTATGTTTGATATTAAGAAGCATATTGTGAATATTTCAAAGGTGTATCATGTCAAAATTGACTATGTGTGATATCAAGAAGTATCTTGTGAAGTTTGATGTGAAAGGTGACTAAAGACAAATGGCATTATGTGATATGTCAAGGTACATAAGAGTGTGATCATGAGAGTTGTCATAAGTAAATTCATTCATGAAAGAGAGAGTGTTGAATGGATGAGAGTTTTCATGAATGTTGTGAGCATGAAAGGTATAGGTCATGGAATATTATTTAAAGATAACTAATGTCTACATAAGAAATATAGTGTATGAAGAGATATATAAAATTCAATGATGCCATGATATGAATAGGTATGTGTAGAAGAATGTATGTCCATACTATGTCATAGTCATGGCATGAAGAGTTTCAGGTTGAGCCATGTGAATGAACCATAGTGAAATGAATGGACAAAGGTATGTGATGTGATAATGAGCATTAAGAGAGCCTTATCATTGAGGTCATTTAGAGATTATTGTCATTAAAAAGAGAATGGTTTAATAATATGAATTTAATGTGATGTTTTATATCTACTTGTTTTATGTTTTTTTGATGTCATGACATGTAAGGAACAAGTTAAGATGTCAAGTGCATTAGAAGCTTTAGCCTAGTCATTGCATGGTGAAGCTATGAGATGGTGGCATGATGAGGTAAGTGAACTCAGGCATGAGAGAGGTTGTGAAGGTTGTGTGATAATTATAATAAGGTGTGGATTCACTCAAAAGTATTTAAAATTAAGTCTTTAAAGGTAGTTCCTTCAGTCTTGGTCTACACCTAGACCATTTTTTAGCTCTACCTAGCCTAATGAGGATCATATTTCAAGGTGAATGTGTGAAGGAGAGCATGGATAAAGGTAATTAAATTTTTTTTATGAGTGATCATGAAGTATGAGGATATGGTTTGTAGGAAAAGACATGTAAAGTGGTTTTGAGGTCTCTCAAATATACAAAATGAAGGTATGCAAACTTGAGAAGGACTTTCAGGTGTTCTTTGGCATGTGTAACCTTTACATGGGAACCTACGTTGTTAAGGAATGATGGATAAGGGTCCTAGATAATATATATAGGCATTTGTTTTGAATTTAAGGGGTAGTCCTTTATGAATAATTATTAACACCAAAATATATATTAAACATCCTTAAAACCCTAAAAAGTACCAAATGCAAAACATGTTGCATGAATAAGCTTAGAATGGATTTTAAATACTCAAGAACCTATTGGAGATTATGTTGGACTCTCTCAAGCACCTCCAAGTGGTATTAAGATTTCAAGTGAGTGAGGAGACCCTATAGTTAAGGATTATTTGTGAATAAGTTGTTATAGTAGTTAAAAATTGACTTGGTCAAAGTAGAAAAATTGGAGGGAAAACTTATAGACCCATATTTCATGTCCATAATGGTTTATGGATAGATTCTAGGATTTAGGTGTTCAAATTTGGTGTTCCAAGTAGGCCAGTAATAGAAGGCCTAATGAAGCAAATAGTGAAAAACCTATGTAGAAATGAGAAGATGAATTTAAGTGTGTTTTCATGATAGAATGATGAAACCAAGTGTATGAATATGTTTTTAAATAATTTTATGTCATTTTAATTCTTTGGATAAGCTTTGGATATCAAGAAAAGAGATGAAAATGTTGAAGCCAAAATGGCTTATCTATTTTAGTTTGGTCTGTGAGATATAATGTCATGAGATTGATCTAAAAGACTAATATTTTTCTATTAAAAAATATTAGTTTTGTGTTTTAGGATGTTATAAATATTTTATAAAATATTTTTAATTCATCAGGACTCTTTGAAAGTGTTCATACAAGTATTGGAAGTCAAATGTTTCATGACTATGTTTTGAGTATTTTGTCAATTTTGAGTGAGTGTTTTGATCGGTTGATCTTGAATCTTTAATCTCTAAGTGAAAGTGTATAATGAATTTGGTAATACCCCTAAGGTACATCATATTATTATTATTATTATTATTATTATTATTATTATTATTATATATATATATATACATGTGTGTGTATGTGTTTGATCATGTTTGAGTGGCTTAAGTGTGTTTGAGATTTATTATTAAAAGGTAGACTTTTGGGTGTACATAGGCCTAATAGGACTAAGTACTATCGAGGGGTTTCATGAAGGGGTTGGAACTAAAAGGTGTTATGGAGATCAAAATATTTTAGATAAGGTTTATTTGGATGTTTTGTTAAATTTTTGTGCCATGAATGGAGGTGTGATTTTTTTTAAGGGATCAAATGGTAATGTGTTGATAAGAAGGCCTAATGCAATTGGGTCACCATGAGACCTAAAGGAGGATAAAGAATGATGAGATGCTTAGGCAAAGTAATTATGATTGATTCATATTTTTAATGTGTTAAGACCTATTTTTAATAAACCAAAGGTGGTGAGTGTGTATGGATAACTAATATGTGTGTGAGTAAGAGTATTATATAAAATCAAGGCATTTTAGGTCTATTTGGACATGTAGAGAGAAATCAAATGGAATGATAAATAAATGATCCTAAGGAGGTTGGGTAACATGTTTTAAACCTTTAAGAGAGATAAAATAAAAATTTCATGAGGATAATATATGTATTATGTAGTTGAATATCAAGTTCATATGACCTATTCAGTCTTGAAGAGGGCTAGTTGAGCGAAGAAGCCTATATGAAGTTTTGAGAGAGATCATGTAGAATAGAGCTAAAGAAGTGATCATCATATGTTGAGAGGGTATAAAATTTTCATCATATATGTGTTATTAATGTATAAAATTGGATATATTTCATATATATTACATAGAGAGATGAGTGAAAGAGTGGAAGAGTATAAGAAAGAAGTGTGATTAGCTGAGTTGGTGCTTGGTCAAAGAGGGAGTTAAAGCTTCCTTGCATGTTGGTGCTTGAAAAATTGGTATTAGATGAGTTGGTGCATGGTCAAGATGGAGTTGGAGATACCTTTAAAGTTGGTTCTTGTATAAGTTTCCTTTTATTAAGTTGGTTCTTAGTCATAGAGGGTTGTAGCCTCTTAGAAAGTGAGTGTTTGCCAAATTCAAGTGGGTGCTTGATAAATTTTGGGTTAGTTGTCCATGTTGGGTTGGTGCTCAAATAAATTTGATAAATTGTATTATAGTATAGTTTTTCCAAGAATTTTTATTGGGTTTTATTCCCCATGAGGGTTTCCCACATATACGATGAGTTATTTTTGTTTCATGCTCATTGGCTGGTTCGTAATGCATTTTTAGATCACTAAGTTACTTTGAATGATTAATGAATTTTTAAGGGTAATTGACTGAAAGTTTTTAAAGATTAATTCACCCCCTCTCTAATTTATTATGTTTACAATAAATAGTAATACCACATGGTTGTATTGTCCAAGATATGGCATTATTGTATAATAACCTCAATTTCATAAAAATCTAGATTTTTAAAAAATGTATAGCACGTATAGTCTAAGTTTTCATAGGTTTAGTTATAACTTTACTAGTTTTGGCAAAGTTTAGCTCATGTTCATAGTAATTTAACTCATATTTGTACCAATTTATCTGATATTAATACATGTTTAATTAGATTGGGGGCATCATGCATGGCATGACCATTCCCATTTATAGTTTAAATACTCAACTACAAATTATTACAACTCAGTATAAAATACATATGCTCAGATATTAAATTTGGGGGCATGTGTGTAGTACGTTAATTCCATTAACTCACACACTAGTTGATCAGATGGAATGACAACTTCCATGTCATTATCTATGATATATATAATAGATATAATATTCTAGGTTTTACACTAATTTCACTCCTTACTCTATCTGTAATGGTTGGCATTCCTAAGTGGATCAAAACTACCTTGTATACTTGAGTGGCCACTGAGTTGACATTTCTATTTATACATTTCTAATTACATTTCATATTTTTAGTTTTAGATTCATCTACTACACATGGCTAGGAAATTATGGATGCATAGTCTACTTGATTTCTTGATCCACCTATATGAAAAGGTTGGACACACCACTAATCTAATCCAAGCTATTCACAGATCATGATCCACTAAGTAAGAGTGGACAATGATGAAGTCCAAAATAGATTGAGTTATTGAGACACCCACACATTAGGATTTGGCAAGCCATCAACTCAATCCAATATATTCACTAATTGATCACTATATACATGCACACATAGGTTATCACCAAGTTTATGCATCAGTTCACATACCTAGTGGGGTGTATTCATTCCTTTCCTCTCTCTCATCCCTTTACTCAATTTTACTTTAATTTACATCTTTACTTAGTTTTATCTTTAATATTTAAATATATTAAGTAAGGATTTATATATGCATATTTCACTTATTAGATATGCAATGGAGTGTGCTTCACATAATTAGATCCAAACTCATGAGCTTCACCTCTTAAGTAAGTCTAGGTATGCTTATTTTTTCCTTTATCCTAATCATTTCAATTTGATACATTTATAGAATAAAGGGGGGAAAATTGATCATATAAAAGTGACACTTGAGTAATAATATTGCTACTTGAGATAACCCATCCCTATCTTATCCCTAGAGCTTATTTTCACAATAATCTGTCCTTCGTGAAGGCCAAAAGAATACCTAGTCATCCCTAAAGTAGTTATAGACCCTTATTCTTATATCTTGGCCCTTTATTCCTAGGGTTATACCACTTGGACACTAGTGCCATAATGGAGATAGTAGAACCACATGGTGTTAGTGTCCTAATATTAGCACTATTATCCTTTCCATCCTTTTTCATAAACAAATATATTTTTAAATCCTAGAGCTCCTAGGGTTGGCCTAGACCTCTTTTAGCATCTAAATAGGAACTAGAATAGTATATACACATGGCATCCCTATATTCACTAGAGGGAAATTAGATGCAAATTACAAATGCAAACTCATAACATGATGTGCACAATAAAGGTTATCAATGCCTATTCTACCCTACTTTTGCATACTACCATATACAACATTTCTAATCTTAGATTACTCAAATTTATAGTCTCAAGTACATTCAAAGAACTCAAGTAAACTATCATACTAGCTTTACTTACACTTATACTATCACTTAAGAGGGAGAACTACATTGGGATTTATCCTTGTTTAGAGTATTGGTATGTAGGAAAATCTCATTATAGTGGTGTGTTGATGATGTCTAGCCTATCCCACTAACAAACATACTGATTTGTTTGTATAAATTAAATTCCCTAGCAACATTGAGGTTTGGGTTTTTATCATAAAATTAGTTAAAATTGACCATCTATGCTATTTTAAAAGCATTCATGTAGTAATAAGCCTTATATATCCAAACAAAAGTACATTTAGAATCTCAAGATAGTCTTGTACAAAGGACACTACCACCAAAATAGGGACACTAATACCACATGGTGTTCCTATCTAATTAGGGCACTATTGTCCAAGAGGGCTTTTGACACCCAAACCCTATTTTCAATAGTAAAACTATCCTTTTACTCAATTTTTAGCCTTTAGATCATCCATCTTAGTCATTTTATAGCTAAGTTCTTATTTGCATTATTTATTACTATTTTTAGAAATGTCAAATTTATTCAAATTTTTAACAAATAGTTCTTATATTTTTTTCATATTTATACCTTAATTTATTATAAGTATCTCCTTTATAACATAGGATTTACATTCACTAAGTCCTTAAAGGATAAAATTGACCCACCACCTCCAAAACCTCAAGAACCTAAATCTCCCATGGAAGTCTAACAGATCTAAAACAAAAGAGGTTATAATATAGTAGAGGACATGTAGAATATCAAATCCAACATCACACTCCATGAAATTTCACAAATCACTAAGAAAAATGATCTTTAACTAAATTCCTCAACTTAAAATCTAACTTAATCAACCCATGAAAATTCAAAAGTAGCCCATACCAATGTGTTCATTCATAAGAATTAAATGGAAGTAACTACCTTCCTTTTATCCATAATAATATTTGTAAAAAACCTACATAATTACCTAGTGGATTTAAGATCCTCAGCAAATGTAATTACAACATGCATCTATGATAAGTTAGGGTTACTCCCTATCAAGTCAGATAAGGTAGTGGTTCAAATAGACAAATCTATGGTCAAAGTGGTAGGCAAGATTTTTAATGTACACATACAGATGGAATATAAACCTAGGATTTAACACTTCATATAAATCTAGGTGGTAAATATTATTGAGGCATATGGCATGCTCCTTTTTAGAGATTGGTATAAATACCTAAATGGATATATGGCCACAAACTTCTCTCATATGTAGCTACCATGGAAAGGGGTAACTAATTAACTAAAGGTAGATAAATATCCTCAAATGAAACACGTAATAATTGAGTACAATTCCATCAATGAAAAAGTTAATCTAACATCTTTATACCTAGGGATATATACATTAAGTATAAAATTAGACAAAGATACAGCTAACAATCAATCAAACTTGTCAAGCCTATGGTCTCTCTCTATAGACAAGTCCATTCCAAACAAGATAGTGGGTTCGATGTTTTACTAATATATCCTTGAGGGAAGGAATACGTAGCATCATATTGGTTATAGTTTCCTTGCACACATAATTTTTTAGAGTGTGATGTCTTAATCCTAGTAATTTAATTTGTGTTGAAACCCAAAGCAAATGAATTAAGAGTATTTAGTGACTTTGAGCTACTACTCAACTAGATCAAGAGTAAATTTCAATGTAAAATATCATACCTTCGAATCTATAAGCACAAAAATTAGGAATTAGTCTAAATTTTTAGTGCATTCAACATCATCCCTATCCCTAGGTATGAAAACCAAATTTATGTCTCACTATATTCTATAAGATAAAACTCAACCCCCTAGCTAGCACCTTGTTTTAAGGATTCTCTATGGAACTTATCCCTTTCCATTCTATCCCCAAATATGTGATTAAAATTTAATTTATTGAGTATGACCAGTAGATCATCCATTTTATTAATATAATAAGGTCATTTGAAATCCAAATCATTGATGATTTTGACAATGACAACCCTAAGAATGAGATAAACAAGGATAGGATCCTTAATATTCATGGGAATTATATCCCAATCGGAATGAAATAATTAGAAAGAGTGTTTTATATTATGGACCCCACATTATAAATAATGAATCCTAAGTTTGAGAACCAAAACATTTATCTCATCAACCTTGGCTTGGTAGAAAAGACTCAGATGGTCAACATGGTCCTAATTGGATAGACTCTGAACTAGAATAGTTATGAAGAATACTAATGAGGTCTTAAACTTGAGAGTGATTACTCATAATATCCCCTTAAAACCAAGTCATAAACCATTTCAATGGAGATAAAAATGTGTAAATACAATCATGAAACCCTTAACTCATAAAGAGATCCATAAGTTAATCACTTCTAGGATAATTTTACCAATTCACCACTCTACCTAGGTGGCCAAATTAGTTCCCATGTGAAATAAAAATGGATAAATCTACCTATATGTAGACTATCAAAACTTGAATCAAGCCTTAGACAAGGATATTTACCTAAAACATTCCTTTGATGAATTAATCCAAATGGTAAGAGGATCCAATATGATGTCATTTCTAGAGGTATTTTTAGGATACAAAAAAGTCTTAGTTAATTCAAAATACTAGTCCAAAACTAGATTCACCATAAAATGGGGCACATTTTCCTACAAGCAAATGCCTTTTGAGTTGAGCAGTGTTAGGAAAACCTTTCAAAGATCAATGGATTTTTATATCAAAAGACTAATTTGTAAGTGTATAAAAATTTATTTGGATGGATTGAATTTTTTTTCAAAATATAGTTCAAATCACATATTCCACTTAGATAAAGTGTTTAAAAGGTACACAAGGTATGGTATTCCCCTAAATCCAAAAAAGAGTGTGTTCAATGTCACCAAAGGTAATATTCTCATTCATATCATCATAAAATAATGTATTCTTATTGATTTAGAAATAAATGATGTGATTTATAAATTACCTTTACCTAATAGAAATAAATAATTGAAATCCTTCTTTGGGAAAATCAACTTTATTTATAAACTCATTTATAGATTTGTTGAACTTGTAAAACCCATGAATGTTTTGTTAAAATAGGATGCAAAGGTGGAATGGTACATAAATTCAAAAAAAAATATTTAGGATATCAAATATGCCATTATTAAAAACCTAATGCTTATCATCTTAGACTAAATTCTAGATTATTACATGTACCCCTTTTCTTACAAACACACCATAGTTGCCTATCACAACCAGCTATTGGATGGAGAGGAACATCCCATTTATTTCATGAGAACTAATATCAAGGATATAAAACTGAGATATTATATTCTAGACAAACATTCATATGCCTTGGTTAAAGTTGTGAAGAAATTTAAACACTACATTATTAGGAATAAAGTACACCCATCATCTTAGACCCACCCACAAAATAAATGTTGAGGTAGGGCCAATTGGGTGAACATATTGGTTGATGGATGATAAAGTTACAAGAGTATAAATTAGAGATAAAAGTTTCTAAATTAGTCTAAATACATGGCCTTACCTAGTTGATAACTGAGATAGAACCATGAATAATTTTATAATAAGTAGACCTAGAGTTAGTTTCACAACTAGACCTATATGCCTCAATTATGCATTTCCTACTCTATGGAAATACACCTCCTAGACTCAACCATATGTAAAATACCTCTCTCTAGTTGAAGAGTGAAAAATATATGCTAAAGAAATGAATTATCTTTAAAATGAATCATGGAGTCTACCTCGGATACTTGTCACCAAATGAGGCCAAGGAAGTGATGGTCACCCTACAATGAATGCCATGGCACATAGGATCCTTTGGGTGGTTTAATAATAGCCTAATTTTTTTTAAAGATGTTCATGATCATGTCTACATTTTCCATCAGATATAGAACTTTACCAAGAAGGAAACCCATGAAATAATTCCACTTCATCCCATCGTGGAGTCAACACCATTTTCCATTATGAAATCATTGAATGCACCTTTCGGCACAAAATATGTAATCTTATTTCTTTCAAATTCAAAATATATTGAGATAGGTGCACAAAGTGATGCCATATAGGACTATAAGTCCACTTCCCATAATTTGGAGGTATAATGTGTTATTTTTTATTAACTTTGTCATTTTTACTAAATTTTCTATACATTATTACAAGAATAAATAAATAACAATAAAATCATTAGCTATCTCAAATAATCTTCAAGAATTTTTAGTTACATATTTATATGTTAGAATTAAATCCAATATAGTTTGAGTATGGTATGAATGAAATTTTGACATAAATATTCTCCACCTTATCTTCCTAAGTAATATTTAAATACATATACATTTTCATATCCTTATTTTGGTAAAATATGTATCTATACATTAATGTAAGTCCTTAATATCATAACTAAACATTTTTAGAGTGTAACTAGACTTGTATGCTTTATCATTCCTCTTGATATTTTTGGTTAGAATGCCTTCATGAGGCCTTTTATATATCATATTATCAAATTAAAATTAGGTTCCTATTTGCATTCATGCTAACATAATAACATATAAATAACCAAATAAATTGTCCCACAAAATACAAATAAAAATAAAGAGGGTAAAGGGCTGATAAAACCAAGATACACTAGTTTAAAAACCTATTCAATATACACAAGATATATTCCATGATTAACTTTGTCTGAAGAAACAAAATGTGAGAAAATTTAGAGAATAATAAGAGACAAGATGGAATAAGGGATCCCTATGATAAAAATACACAAAAGATAGAAAAATAGAATTAATAATAAAGGATGATGCTACATAAAGAATAAGGATAGATTAAAAAGATATGGGAATTGATATTATTTACCTGAAATAAATTGATGTAGCACATGCATAAAATAAACTATTTTTTTAAAATAATAAACCTATAAAATAATTAGGTGTCCAAATGATTCCCCTTGTTTTATGTGAATACGTGATGTGAATGGATGTATGCATCAAAGTAAAAAATGTTAATCTAAAACACTCACTTACACTTACCTTAATAAGGAAGGAATAAACATTTGAATAATTCCCCTATACTAAAATGCTTAAAAAACTATAGTATACATGTCAACAATGGCCATTTTCTAACCAGTATTCAATTTTTTATTAAATAAGTGAAAATATAGTAATAAGTATTTAAAAAATCAGCATATGAATGAATAAAAATGATGGTACCCAAACCATGTTGTCATAAAGAATTAAAAAAATCTTATCAATCTCTTTTATTATTCTCTTATGATTATAAATTTTGAAGTAAGTTATGACAAATAAATTTTAGTTCTTTATTAGAAAGGTAGATGAATTCTATCTAGAGATATTTGGCACATTTTTTCCTTAAATCCACTCATATTGATTGATAATTTTCTAAACATCACTCAATAATTTAGTAAATTTCACTCATATCTCTTACTATCAAAAAATTTGAAAAAAACTATAGATATATGCCTTCATTTTGATGTGAGGTATGTGTAAACATGTTTCTAAAAGTCACACATCTCAAAATAAAAATTTGTGTATTATGTGTCATTACATAATATACATAAAGATGTTAGTATTATTGAAGATTTTCTAAAAATACATATATGTATCTATTGTATAATATCATTATGTATGCTAAATAGTAATATAAAAATCAAGTGATAGTGAGAGAAAGTACTATTCCCCAATATGATTAATAAGATAAAATTTTATCATGTAAGTGCAAAACCATATAGAAAAAATAACAATGTGCAAAGCTTAATACATATGTGCCTCCAACTATGAGAATGAAATAATGAGGGGCCAAAAGTGTCCCCTGATGTAAAAATGTGATTAGAAAAAAATTATGCATCCATGTAAACTTCATATATGTAATATATAGATATAATCCTTAGGATAAATTCAATAGTACATTTCCACAATGGTGGGACATAAATTCAATAATCACTAGATCTCGAATGGGTATAGTTCTGTCAATGGAAATGAGTAATATATATAATGTTATGGATTCAATGGAATCATTGTCAACATAATATAGAACAAAAAAAAAAATCATAAGTGAATATGGGTATAATGTTGCCAAATGTAACATAGGTATCAAATAAATATAACTCATTTTAATAGATAATAAACAAGCTAATGCAATGTAGGGCTCTCATAAAGGTATAATGAAATTTACTCATTATACAAGAGGGGGAATTTTATATATCATATACCAATGAATCATCATAATGTGTATCAATAAATGTAATTTTCATAAGAATCAACATGTAAGACAATCCTATCATATCCTAAAATGCTAAGAAGAAAGAATAAATGCCATAAAAGTCACAATAAATTCTACATTCATAAGAACAATGATTCATGGTATGCAATAATGTGAATAAGTGATAAAAAATCCATTATATCCTCTCATGATGTGAAATAGAATGTCCAAATATCAAAATCAACTAACATGAGGTGTTATTTGATTTTTGGCAATATAAAAGCTATTCAGATTATATATGTAACTCAATTTCATATTTTTATAAATCATTTATACTTATAACTTATCAATTATATTTTCTAGATCTAACATTTGACACCATCTTTGTGATATAGGCCATGATTAATTATATTTTAAATTGAGTGAGGGTACAAGTGGTTGTTAGGAAAGTTGTCATGGAGGTATATCTCCCTCTTTAGTAAATTTTTTGAATGTTTCTTAGTTTTTAACTTAATGAGTTTATTTACTATTTATGACCTCTACCTAATTTACACCCTAGCTGATGAATTATTCCCTTACCTACTGAATATGTTCCATATCTTGTCAAAGTTTTTACTATATCCCATTAAATCTATATTTGCATCTATAAAATATATCACTAAAACTAACTTGATACATGTTTAATATGACCCTTAATTTTTTTAATGTGAATAATATACCATTAAATATGACTTATGTATCATTAGATCCAACACTTATAAAAAATGTCTATATCTATAATACTTAGCATTTTTTTATTGGCATTCTTATCTCTATTAATTGATATTTGCTTTTTTTAGTTGTGATGTTAGCCTATGATACATATTGATTATTATATATGTATTCAAGATTTAAGGTCCATTTCATAGTTGGTCCTTATTGAATAGGATCAAGCCCTAGTTGATTATTTTAGTCTTCTACATGCATGTTAATTGTGGATCATACCATATGATATTGTGCTACTAGAAACCCTAGTTGAGAGTTGATATTTTGACTTATGTACCTTCCTAATCCCTACAAGGGAGATTATAGTGACTCTTTAAGGCATATGTAACATACTAAATCTACTTATTAAAGGTCTGAAGGTAGGGGTTGTGTCTTTTTCTTAGAATAATATATGCCCAGCTAGGAAATACTACATGGGTAGGAAAGCATGCCAAAAGAGGACTAATGATATATTTTGTCTTACTAATATCATGATAGACACAATTATATGTTTTTATCAATACATGTGCATTTTATTTTCCATTATTATCTTACTTTATATCAGTGATTATGATTTTTTTAATGATCTCAAGCCTAAAATTTAGGATATAGAGGAGTATGACATTATATATAGCTGGGGTCGATCAATCATTAGTCATTTTTACATATATTTGTATCAATTTAATATTGAGATGGGTTACAATGGTATTATATTTAGCACATTATTATAGGTATAGGCATATGAGTACATTGTAATCATATGGACACTAGGGCCTCCTATTCTTATGTGGATACTAGTAGAGCCTTATTTTACATGATGGTTATACATGTGGGCTTGTAAGGTGGATGGTTGAGACATCAAAAAAATTCAAAGATTAATTTTATATGTTTTATTAAGATTAAATAGTGTGGATAATGTACAAATTACATCCTTCCTTTCCATATATTCTTACATAATGCACTAAATCAGAGTGAATATGAATTAGCGTGGTGATCTATAATATTTATAATTTGATCATGATACTCAAATTATTTTTATTAATCAAGATAGGCTATAAGAATGGCATGTGTGGAAGTAATAATTTATATGTCTCATATGATATAGAGAGGTTTGGGACCCTAATAATGATGATATTGAGAGTATAGGTATGTGGGAGATAGATCCTCCTTTTATTGGTCTCAAAATGGATGATTTAGGGTTCACTAATAGATATACTTTACGGTGGGTGAGAACTTAGGAAATTATCATGTATCCATCCCTAGTATTAGTGGGCGATAGTGATGTTGGTGGAGGTGGTGATGGATCCATGCTATATATATCATTATATGTGGTATTAGAAGGAGTGGGTGAAGGAGTATAGTATATGATTGTATTATGACCATATTATATGTATCTCCTGTAGATTATTGTTATTATATATTCCTTGTATAGTTTAAATGTTATCAATTATTTTGGTGTATATTTTTCTAGTCTTGAATAGTTGGGTCACTATCATTGATATATTTATGTAATTTTTTATTCATGATATCATGAATTTTGAGGGACCACTTGAGAGGACCACATATGATTCATATGACTATGCCTTTTTTTACCCTATGGAATAATTGAGGAGAGATTTATTTTTGGAGTAGTAGAGTTATTATGATTCTAATATAACTCCCCATGTATTGAGATATGGCACCCATGTCAAACTCAACTTATTTATCACATTCAATGCATTCAGAGACTCTGTATGCTTGTGGAAATTCAAATATATATTTTTTCATTGTGTGATTTTTTAATTTTTCCATGAGATGTAGAGTTTTTAAAAAAAAAATAATAAACCTAAATAAATAATAAACCATGTCAAATAAAATAATTCAAGTTAAAAATTATAAAAAAAATTGAATATTAAAAATGTGTGGGTACATGCATTCTAGGAAGGATATAAACATTTGATAGTCTTAGGGTAGGCTTACTAAGTATCCTATAGGAACTATGATTATAACATATGTTTAATGGAATGTGAAAGTTTAAATGTTGTTTAAGTGAAATTTTAAGTACAGTTCTTGCAATTTCAAGAAGCCCATGTGGGAATGTAATAAATTAATTGCACTTTTTGAATGTATAGTAAATTGGGTTTACTTGTGCAAGTACACCAACATGGGACATGTAAGATAAATAAATTAAAGTGTAATAATAAATATGGGATTGTGATAAAATAAAATTATATTTTAAGAAAGGTAATTTTAATGTAATAAAGTAGACCATCGTGAATTATTTTTGGTAGAGTCTTGGAGAAGGACATGGATAAGTGTCATAATTATATAGTTACAAAGTTTAGGAGTTTTATCTTTATTTTCTAATTCCTTGATTAATTGGGGATTTAATATCCATTTTTGTAGTTGGTTTTGGTAATATTATTGAGGAGGTAGCCTTGTATAAATTATCTAGGAGTGCTCTCAAGAGGTGCTTGGAGACTCAAGATGACTTCTTGTTCCCCATCACTTGTGCTCTCTATGTTCACTAGGTTTGGTTAGTTTTATTTACTTTTTTTATGAATGAATTATGTCATTATAATGGTAAACATATGATTAATATAAGGATAACCTATATTTTATTATTTTATGGATCGTAATGTCCCTTTCCTTAAAATGCTAAAAAGAGTAAAGATTTTGATGTAGGGGCATCACCTTAGGAAGTATTTTAGGACAATTTTGGATTTTTTTACATTAGATAAGGATTAAGAATGATTTGGATGGAATTATAATAAATAAAACCTATTTATGTTTCATTTTTATATATTAGGTGTTTCTGTATCTAGTTCAAATTTTCAAATTTGAATTTCTTGCCAAAACTTGTAGTTAAAAAATTTGAATTTTGTAGTGTTTTAGGAATTAAAAGGTTGTGAAATGGTATAAAAAATTTCAAGAACATGTGTGATATGATATTAGGGACATTTAGGATGATTTCAAAGGCTGAAAGTGTCATACATGTAGAAAATCAATTTTTGGGCTTGTCACCTCAAGCAAGGTAAGTTGATGAACGTTGATGACCTCATCAAAAATTGGTTACCAGATGGTTACCAAGATAAAAAAGAAGAGATTTTTGGAATGGATATGTTTTTGTTTCATTTTTTTGGGTATAATCCTTCAAATAATAATGATAATAAAATATGTCTAAAAAAGTTGTTACACATACCCTATTTAGTCATAGTTTGATAATGAGAGTAGACTATATATATTCAAAAAGTTTCATGATTTAACACCAATGAAATTGGTTAATTTGTTCAAATGTTTTTAAGATTTATTAATGTGTTATTATTTTTAATTTTTAAGAAATGATCATCAATTCATTCATGAAATAATAGTATTGTTAGAAACCCCTGTTATGGGTATCTATTTGTTGAACATAGTCAAAAATTTATTTTGATGGAAAGACCTTCATCTCAATTGTTGATATGATATAGTAAGTTTATATATGATTGAAATTTATTAAGGAGTCTAAAATCAAAAGAAAAATTCAAATTTGTTCTTTGATAATTGCAATAGATTGGAAAACCCCTATATACTGTGGAAGTCTTTGCATATTTAAATTTTGACTATGTTTCCTAAAATAAGGATCCATAAAATAATAATTAAAGGAATTTATATAATAATGTGATTAATTTTAATGTATTTGAAAATTTTATTAACATTAAAAATAGTTTTTCATACTATATATTCATCCTATCAGTTTATAGACCTGGAAGTGCATAATTAAACACACAATCAGTTGTGTTTGGAGTGGGTATTTGATAATAGTAGGTTGATCAATGTGAGATAATGATTGGAATGGTTGAAACATTTTGAAATAGTCCTATTAAACATGTTTTAAACCTTTTAAACCTAATAAAGATCACATAGCTGAATTTTAACCTTTCTCAGGTTGTCTTAGTCCTCCATTTGCCCCAATATAGGGTTTCATC
The DNA here is from genome assembly GCA_037957365.1 of Torreya grandis. Classification (NCBI taxonomy): domain Eukaryota; kingdom Viridiplantae; phylum Streptophyta; class Pinopsida; order Cupressales; family Taxaceae; genus Torreya; species Torreya grandis. The sequence continues at coordinate 1,812,614 of JARHVA010001322.1, read as the reverse complement.
AGTAACTAAAGATTGAACTGTCCAAATTTCATAGATTTTTTTATTAACCTATTAAATCTCCTATAAAATATTTTTGAGTTTAAAATAAATTAAATATATTATAGTATGGATTTGGAAAGAACCAAGGAGAAATAGGCCTAGAAAGGGCTAATTAGATAGGCCTAGGAGAGAATAAGTGGACTTTTTGAAAGAGTTGGACCTAAAAATTTTAACCAAAGATAGTTAAAAATAAAGGGTACTCAAAACTTTCATAAAATTTTTGATATTCATTGTAAGTTTTATATATTATTAGAAAAATGGTCTCAACAGAGATAGTAGAAGGGTCTAGTGTACTGAGAGATTGGCAAAACATTGTGTATTAAACCTTTTAAAATGGAATATATGCATCATTTTTTGTATCAAAGCCAACTTTGGATACCTTATAACAAGTGGGAGAGAGATTAATATTGATGTAAGAGTATAACTAATACTTGTTTGATAGATTATCTACACAAAGGTTCACAATACCACCTAGGAGGAACAAAGGAGGTGCAACAAGGAACTAAGGCAATCAAGATGATGTGTTAGTAGAGATGAGAGAAATGTGGCTCAATTTTGATGTAAGGATAATATATATATAAATATACCAAAGAAGATGAGTCATAATAGGGGATTTTAATGACAAGGAAGATGAACCACTAGACCAAGAAGAGGTAGAGGGAGAAGAGATAGTTGAAGGACATGAAGATCAAGGAGTAGAGAAACTTGTGAAGGTGATCATGAGTTAGGGTTCCAAACCAATGGTGAAATTACCTACCTATGTAGGTGGCCTTAATGGAGATGAGATCATGGATTGGGTGAATGAGCTAGATAAATACTTTGAGTATGAGGAGGTACCTAATGATAAAAAGGTCATGTTTGAAAGAGTTAAGATGAAAGGGATTCATTCATTGTGGTGAGACATCACACAAGATGAGAGAAGAAATAATGTGAAGAATAAGATCACCTCTTGGGATAGGATGGTGGCCAAGCTCAAATCCAAGTTGTTGTCAGGTGATTATGAGACAAACTTATTTAGGTAATTATAGAATCTAAAGTAGAAAGAAATGAGTGTGAAGGCATATATATAGGATTTTTATAAGTTGACCATCAAGTCTAGTCATGTTGAGGTATATAGAGATAAAGTGGAAAGATACTTGAATGGCTTAAGATATAATTTCCAAGATGAGTTACCACTTGTTAACCCAAGGACACTAGAGGAGTGCTATCAATTTGTACTCAAGGCTAAAGATAAGTTGAATAAGATTAAAAATTAGTAGAATAGAGGAAGGGGAATGAATTTTAGAGGTAGAGGATAGCAAGGAGGTATAAATACCTAAAAAAAATCTTTAGAGTGAATCAATCACTTCACAAGAGCAATCCACTCAATTAGGAGGTGGATTTAGAGGAATAAGACCATAAAATAGAGGTGGATATTCATTAAGGTGTAGAGGATCTAGTGGATTTGTAGGCAAATGTTTTAAGTGTAACAAGTATGTTGGCCACAAACATTTAGAGTGTCTAGAAGACCATCCAAAAAGAAGCCCAAAGAGTGAAATAAGAAATTAGATTACACAAGGAGGAGATGAAGAGAGTGTTTTCTCTCCATCAAAAATGGTGGAGCCTGAAGTAGGAAAATCATTGCTGATGAGGAGGGTGTTGATCAAGTCACCCAAGGAGAAGGAGACGCCACAAAGGAAAAATCTCTTTAAGACATCATGTAAATGCTAACGTAAGTGTTGTAAGATGGTTATAGATTTAGGTAGTATAGACAATCTTGTTTTAGTAGAGATGGTTCACAAGCATAGGCTAAATAAATTACCTAACCCTACTCTATATAAGGTGTCATGGTTAAATAAGTGACAAAAAGTTTTGGTTAGTGAGTAGAATTGGGTAGAATTTTAAATTAGAACATACAAATATAGGGTGTTTTTTGATGTCATCCCCATGAATGTGTGCCATGTGCTTTTGCAAAGGCCTTGGAAATATGATAGATAAACCACCCATGATGGAAGAAATAATGTGTGTATACCTTGACTAAGGATGTAATTAATTACACTTTGTTGCCCTTGAAGGATGAAGAAAACGATCAACATACTGGTTCACATGTACTGATGGTAAATGGAAAAGAGTTCTTAAATTCCATGCATGAAGAGATAGGTTTCACTTTATTCATTAAGCCTATGACTATTATGACAACTACTAAAATCAATGTGCTACCCTTGGAGATTCAAGAAATGTTAGAAATTTATGTTGATATAGACCCAACACATTATCACTAATGAGGAGTATAACACACCACATAGACTTTTTACCTAGAGCTAGTCTGCCAAATAAGGCTACATATAAAATGACCCCATAAGAGAATGTTGAGATAAAAATACAATTGTAGGAGTTGACAAATGGCTAATCAAAGAGATCTTGAGCCCATGTTAAATACCCATTGTATTGGTTCCAAATAAGGAAGGTGAATGGATGATGTGCACTAATTCTAGGGCCATCAATAATATAACTATAAGGTATACATTTTCAATTCCTAAAATGGAGGATTTAATGTATTTCTTGAGTGGATCAAGCTATTTTTTAAGATAGACCTCAAGAGTGGCTACTACTAGATAAGGATTAGACAAGGAGATGAATGGAAAACTTCTTTCAAATTGAATGAAGGTTTCTATGAATGGTTGGTCATGCCATTTGGTTTAACTAATGAACCTATTACTTTCATGAGGTTAATGAATAAAGTTTTAAAAGAATTCATAGGCAAGTTTGTAGTGTTTTATCTAGATGACATATTAATTTATAGCTAAAGCAAGGAGTAACACCTTCATCATTTGGAATTGGTGATAAGGGGGTTGTAAGAAGAGAGGTTATTGATCAACCTCAAGAAGTGTGACTTCATGAAAAGGGATATTTTGTACCTTGGTTTTGTAATTTTATAAGGCATGCTAAAGATGGACAAGAATAAGGTGAAGGTAATCATGGACTAGCCAACACCTAGGACAATAAGAGATGCAGGAAGTTTTCATAGATTAGTGGGTTTATATAAGTATTCTAAAAGACACTTTAGTGGAATATTTGTTCCCATTATTGACACTATCAAGGAAGGTAAGAAAAACTTTTTTTTGGAATGAACAAGTAGAAATTTTTTTCTAGTACTTGAAGTAAAATGTCATCGAGTAGCCCATACTAGCATTTCTCAAGTTCAACAAAGTGTTCTAGATTGAGTAAGATACAAGTGGTGTAGACATATGGGTTGTCCTAAGATAAGAGGGTGGATCTATAGCCTACTTTAGTGAGAAGATAAATGATGTTAAAAAGAGATACTCATCTTATGACTTGGAGTTTTATGCAATGGTGTAAGTATTGAAAAAGTGGAGGCATTATCTTATGCCATAAAAATTCATAGTATACATGAATAACCATGCACTTTCGTTCATATACAATCAGCCTAAGTTGAACCAAAGACATGTTAAATGGGTGTAGTACATGCAAAACTTTACTTTCATCATCAAGCACAAGAAAGGGCAAAGTAATAAAGTGAAAGATGCATTGAGTAGGAGGGTCTTATTGGTGCATGTAATTTAGTTAGAGAGTGTGGGCATTAAAACACTGAAATATTTGTATAAGGATGATGAGGACTTCAAGGAGGCATACCATGCATGCAAGAGTCCTAATACACTCAACAAGGAGCCATGGTTGTACTATGTACTTCAATATGGATTGTTTTTCAAGGGAGTATAGTTGTGTGTAACAAATAATTAAATAAGGGGTAATCTGATCCAAGAAAAGCATAGTGGAAACATGGTAGGCCATTTTGGGCTTGACAAGACATTGGAGTTGCTTACTAGAAATTACTTTTATCCTAGAATTCAAGAAGAAGTGAGAAGGTATGTATAAATGTGTAAATTTTTTTGATTAACCAAGGGTAAGATTACTAATGTAGGTTTGTACCAGCCCATACAAATCTCACATAGGCCATGAGAATCCATGAATATGTATTTTGTGATGGAATTACCTATAACACAAAGGGGTTTTGATTCTATTTTTATAGTTGTTGATAGGTTCTCCAAAATGGCACATTTTATACCATTTAGAACTACTAATGATGCAACACATGTGGCTAATTTTTTCTTTAAGGAGGTTGTGAGGCTTCATGGATTTCCCATGAATAATGTTTTTGATAAGGATACCAAGTTTCTTGATCACTTTTGGAGGACATTATAGAAGAATCTAGGCACTAATTTGAGTTTCAGTTCAGCCTACCATCCTTAGATAGATGGGGAAACTGAGGTGGTGAATAAAATCTTAGGGAACTTGTTGATGTGTTTGTCTAAATACCATCCGAAGCAGTGGTATCTTGTGTTATCTCAAATAAAATTTGCCTACAATGATTCAACTAACAAGAGCATTATAAAGAGATCATTATAGGTAGTCTATGCATGTAACCAAGAGATGTATTTTAGGTTATAGATATCTAACATATGGACAAGAGAAGTGTTAAAGGTGAGGAGCTTGAAATAACTATGAAATAGGTGCATGAACATATGAGAAAGTATTTGGAGTCTAGTGTTGACTAGTATAATAAGTAGGTAGATTTGAGTAGGATAGAAATCAATTCCAAGTTGGAGACTTGGTACTAGCTCATCTAATAAAGGAAAAGTTTCCCAAAGGAGAATACAATGAGCTGAAGATGAAGAAGATAGGTCCTTACAAGATACTCAAGAAATTTTCCAATAATGCATATGAGTTGGAGTTACCTAGTGGAGTTGAAATTTCAACTATTTTCAAAGTTTCAAATTTGTATCCTTATAGAGAAGAAGATGAAGGAGAAAATATAGCTGGTGATTATGCTACAATAGGCCATGATTTGACATAGTAGTTGCCTAAGGACAAAATAGAGGCATTGGAATGTATATTGGACAAACATGTGACTACAAGAACTAGAGACAAGCAATATTTCAAGTATCTTGTAAAATGGAAGAACCATCCAGTGGAGGATGCTACATGGATGAATAAACATGAGATATTAAAGTGAAGGAGTAATATGGAATTAATCATGGGAAATATCCCATGAGTTTTCTTTTCCTTCCTTGGGAGTATGATGTAGGGACATCACTCTTAGGAAGTATTTTAGGACAATTTTGACCTTTTTTTAATTATATAATGCTTAAGAATTATTTGGATGGCCTTATAAGGCCTAAAACTTGTTTCTTTTTCATTTTGATAGCTTAGGTGTATTTTTAGCTAGTTCAAATTTTCAAATTTGAATTTCCTGCCAAAATTTGAATTTTGTAGTGGTTGTTTAGGAATTTTAGGGTTGTGAAATGGTCTAAACAACTTAATGAACATGTGGCATATGATTTTATGGACCTTTATGACAATTTAAAAGTCCTAAAGTGTCTTACATGTAGAAAATTATTTTTTGGGCTTATCACCTTAAGCAAGGTAAGCTAATGAACATTGATGACCTCATCAAAAATTGTTTACCAAATGGTTACCAAGATAAAAAATAAGATATTTTTTGAATTTAGGTGTGGTTTTTGAATTTTTTTGGTCTAAGACTTCAAATAATAATTATAAAAAAAATCTCTATCCAAGAAAGTTGTTACATAGACCCTGTTTAGTCATATTTTGATAATGTAAGCAGACTGCATATATTTAAAAAGTTTCATGATTTAACACCAATGAAATTGGTTAGTTTATTAACATGTTTTGAATATTTTTTAATGTTTTATGATTTCATCATTTTTAATAAATGATCATCAATTCATTCATGAAATAATAGTATTGTTACAAACCCCTGTTTTGGGTATCTGTTTGTTGAACATAATCTAAAATGTATTTTGATGGAAAGACATTCATCTAAATTAATGGTATGATGTATTACATTTATATATTATTAAAATTAATTAAGGATTCTAAAATCAAATGAAAGATTCGAATTTTTTCTTTGATACTTGTAAAAGATTGGAAAACCCTTGTATACCATGGCAGTCTTTACACAATTGAATTTTGACTATGTTTCCTGAAAGAAAGATACACAAATAAATCATTAAAGGTGTTGAGATAATAAGGTGAGTATTTTTAACATATTTTTTTAAAAAAATAACATTAAAACTAGTTTTTCTTGCTATATATTCATTCTTATAGTTTATAGACCTATAAGTGCATAATTACACACAATCAATTGTGTTTAGAGTGGGTATTTGATAACAATAGGTTGATCAATGTGAGATAATGATTATAATGGTTTTCCCATGTTTAAATATTCATATTAAACTTATTTTTAACCTTTGAAACCTGATAAAGATCACACTATTGAAATTTAACCTCTTTCGGGTTGTATCCATCCTCTATTTGCCCTAATCTAGGGTTTCATTAGTAACTAAAGATTGAAACATCCAAATTGCATAAAATTTTGTATTATTAACTGATTGGACGTTATCTAACATATTTTTGAGTTTAAAATAAATTATAGATACCGTATTATGTATTTTGAAAGAACCAAGGAGAAGTAGGCCTAGAAAGGGCTAATTAGATAGGCCTAGGAGAGAGAAAGTGGACTTGTTGAAAGAGTTGGACCTTAAAATTTTTACCATAGATAGTTTCCAATAAATAATACTAAAAAATGTCATCATTTTTCAATATTAATTTTACTTTTTCCATACTATCAAAAAAATATTAATAGGGCTAGTAAAAGGGTCTAGTGTAATGATAGATTGTCAAAACATTGCATATTGAAACCTTTACAAGGGAATGTCTGCATCAAATTTCATTTGAAGTAGTTTTAATATTTTATGTTAAAATTATAGGAACAAATTTTATTACTAATGTAAAAATGAATTTAATTTCTAATATATAAGTTTTTTTAAAATTATAACAAGATACTTGATTTATGATTTTAAATCAACCACTAAACTATTTTGTTGTAATTGTCAAAATTGTGATTGTTAGAAAAAATTTACTTATAATGAGGGAGATGTAACCTAATTTTTACATTCAGAATATTTTTTTATTATATAGGGTAAAAATGGGTATATAAAGGTCCTATAATCTAGAAAATATAAAAAAATATAAAAAAAATCCCAAATAATACTAGAATCAAACATCCCCCATGAAGTCATCAATCTTCCACCAAAATTTAGAAAAACAAATACCAAGCATAGTATTTGATTAAAATAGAATAAAGAGTACCTAAAAAAAAAATAGATGATTCATTAGAAATAAATTAGTTTATGAAAGACACATTCCCAATATCTTCTTTTTTCTTTGTGGTATTATCTTTCTTTAGACTCCCTAAGTTAAATTTACTTGGTCCCTCTATATTTTCATCTATGTCTCTCTTCTTTGCAGTGGCATATTTGACTTTCTTCCCATTATTCCTATTATTTGGTTTGGTCTTTGTCATATTGTGATGTTTTTTTACCTCTTTAATATTTGTTTTCTTGATTGTATGGTATTCCTTCAAAGTTAGATTTAACATGTTGGTTGTTTATTTCCACATTCGCCCCCACATTTACCAACTCCAAAAGTCTAGATTTTGACCAATTCCAACTTCATCACCATGGTTTATTATTTCAAATCCCTAAAAATATCCATTTGGAAGGTTACTTTGAACTCCATGCTAGTAGGTTTGGCCTCCCATTCCTTTAGTTCCATGTTTATAGGATTAGGATAAACCATGATTTCACTCCTCTTAGTTTCACCTTGTGTTTTATCCACCTTGTTTATAACTTTACCTTTTCCTTTGTCCTTAAACCTAGTAGGAGAATTGCTTGAGGAAAATTCTAGGAGGACAATCTTCATCTCAACCTTTCCAGGATGAGACTTCTTTTTACCTTCCAAGCAATCTCTTTTCCTTTACTCTTCAGATATTTATTTTCATTAAGAATATTTATATGAATAAATTATGAGGATTATATGATTTTTCTAATTTTTAGTGTGAGAATAATTAGATGTGAAAACTTATTAGTGATCTGTAAAACAAAAGTTTCTTCCCTAATAATAGTTTATTAAAGTATCACTTACCCATCAAATAAATATCATTTTTGAGTTAAGATTCATTTTATTGTATTACATTTTCATTATATAAACACACAATGACATTAAATTTCTAAAACATACAATTATATATTGATAAAATTGAGTTCAAATCCCATGCAAGGGGAAATAACACATTCTTTTACCCACACACACACACACACACACAAGGATCATGTTAGGGTTGAGCCCAACCAAACCTCAACTATGTGCCATAGAGGTGCATAATATGTTTATATTCATTGGTATTAGATGTTGGGATGGATGGACACATAATAAGAAATGTTGGGACTATTTAGTCATGGCCATGCTTAGGGGGTGGGACATGAATTTCCACTCATCTACATTTTAGTAAAGTGATATAGTCACTATTTCTTGTAATGACTAAATTTCAACCCTTTATTCCAAACCATGAATCATTCACACACAAACACACATTTTATTTTATATATACATTATGTATATATCCTCCTCTTTTATTGAGACATGGAAACCCTGATTTTTAATGGTCAATAAAACATGAAGAAAAAATGAAAAAATATAAAAATGAATTAGATAATAAAAAATATCAAAGTGAGAGTTGGCCTAAGGTTTGAATCCAATGGTTGGGGCTTATTTGATCCATAAATAGGATCATGTACTCTATTGTTAAGAGTACATTAACTTTCTTAAAACTTAGATTTAAATTTAATTGATGATCCTCCTAACCCATTTAATAGTATATCTTTCTTGAATAATTTCATTAAAAATAATATTTGAGTTTTCCAAAAAAATATCAAAAATTAATTATAAACTTTTATACAAAGGATTTTTTTGTTATAGTTTTAATAACTACTCAATAATGTACTCAAGGGATTGGTGTATTGATGAGGTATATGTAGTTTTTACTCATCGACCCAATTTCTATTCTCATTATGTACATGAGGACTCTTTTAACAAGTGTCCATGTGGACCAAGTAGAACACAATGTGGTGTTTCAGATGTGAATCATTCGATGGACAATATGGACCCAAACTCACCCACATATCCCAATTCAAGAATGTACTCCCCCATTACTCTAGTTCATAACTATTGTATATCAAAAGAATTTATCCAAACATTTTAGTACTCAAGGGCTTAGTGTATTGGTGAGATGAAAGTAGTTTATAGTCATCAACCCAAGTTCCATCCCCATTGTGTACATGAAGACTCTTTCAATAAATGGCCATGTGGACACCTTGAGGTAGGGGTTGCACTTCTATTTGTGGACCAAGAAGAACACAGTGGGGTGTTGATGCAGGAGCATCTACAATAGCACCATGGAGGACTAGTTGTAAATGCAAATGAAATTCTAGCATGAAAATTCAAATTTTGGTTTTCCCTCCATATTGTGCGAGATTTCAAAATTTCACCTTAAGAGTAAATGTAATGGTAAAAATTGAAAGGTAAAAAGGTGAAAAGTGATTGTTAGATTGTTGAGGAAATAAAGGGGAAATGGTTGAAACTATTTTCAACCTTAGTAAATTGTTAAAACTTAAAAACAGTCTTTTGTTGCCTTAAGCCGAATTTGGGCGTAGAAGTTAGAAGGAAAGTTCTTGAAAAGAAAACAAAGAAGAATTCATTAAAAGAGGAAGAGAAGAAGAGAGGATGAGAGGGGCATATAAGTGAATAAGGATAGAGAGGAAAATTCCTCTCATTCAAGGGAAAGAAGATTGAATGAAGAGAAGAGGAGAGAAACAGTGAGGGAGGACCTCACTCAAGAGATGTAAAAGAAAAAGAGAAGGAGCAAATTTTATTGAATTCAAGAGAATGTTTGAAGGAGAAAGAAAGGATTTGAAAGCCATGGAACATGTATATTGAATCTGGTATTAAATTCTAAGTCTTCTATAGATTTATGAAAGAAAGAATGAATGTATTTGTTTCACATATGGTTTCTTATGAATTCTGGTAACAGTCCTATGTAAGTGTGTGTATGATGGTTCTCTATGGAATATAGAGAGATACTAGGTATTATGTATGTTTATAATAAGTTTAAACTGGTATTTATGTAAACAAAAGACCTTAAGAGCTTTGAAAGCTAAAATAAGCCTAAAAATGCCTAAACAAGATATTCAGGAATTTAAAAATACAGCCCACTGTCTTAAGTAAACTCCAAGTAAAAATATTTGTATGGAGTCTAACATGGTGTGGAAATATGTAAATAAGGCAATCATAAAACTATATCAAGAATAAACAGGCGTTAGAAACCCTTCTAATATCCAAAAACTCCACAGTTGGAATTCAGGCTTGTAGGTGACAGTATACAGGGAAGGGTCAGATATTTACATGTTTTTGCAAGGTGAATGCATTGAAAAGGTCTTCTTTGTTATAATTATGGGAATAGGGAAATAATTTAAGGTATGTAAATGTTTTTATAACATCTTTAAGTCCATTGATCATTGAAATAGATAAGGAAAATCTTGAACCTTGATGACTGTCATACAAATACAGTCAAAAGACACTAAAATGTTAAGCATTGGAAGGTACAAAGGGTTGATATGACTTGGATGATTATTGGAGAAGGTGTATGGGTTTAATAAATACCATATAAAAGTGATTGGAACCATTTAAATATGATAGAACACTCCCAGAAAAACTAATTAGCTCTCGGCCTATGACTGTCCAAGGGAAAATCCTGAATTAGCTTCTAGCCCTCAAAATGAGTTTTAATGCTTGAAAACTCTTGAAACTTTTGAATCTTAACCTTGAAGGTGTTATAGAATTTTTTTAAGTGGTTTTAAGGTTCTACGCTATGGATAAGTATGGAAAATAACAATTGCCAAGTGGATCCTAGTTGTATGTGAAAGGAAGAGCATAGGCCAATTTAGGAAAAGTGAATTTCTCCAAATAAGTGCCATAAAAAATGATTTATTAACCTGTAATAAGGTAATGGGTATCTGTAATGATTCTTGGTTTGCTTAGAAAGTCCATACTTTACTCTGGACAAGGTGTTTTGCACACAAGGAGGGTTAATTAGAACAGGGCATAAAGAAGGAAGTATAATTCTGTACAAAGCAACCTTAGGATATTTTTCAGTATGTTATAGAAGGGATTAATGGGTATCCAGAAATGATTTTACTTTCATGATTGAGATAATATATAAGGAGTTATGGCCAATAAATAGGGATAACAAGGCTACAAGGAATGAATGATTTAGATAGGTCTGTATAAGTTTGTTGATGGTTACAGAGCTGTGTAAGATCAGTTTTCATCATTTGGTATCAGAGATTGAAGCTCTTGGGAATTGGTAAGTTCTTGTTGGTTGTGATTTATAATGAGTTGTTACAGGATTTGGCAAGAGGATCAGCAGGACAAGCACTAGAAGACCCTGGGGAGAAAAGGTATGAATAATTTTGATATTTGAGCTGAAGTTTATTGTATTGAGAAGCAATCAAGTGAAGAAGTTTTAGGTTTAATATAGTCAAGCCATTGAGGCTTAAGAAGAGAAGAAGCCAAGGAAGGCTTAGTGAATATCCAAGAGGAAGCTTGGATAGTTTGCCAAAAGACTAAGGTGAAATAGACTTAGGTGAGGTAAAGGATGGAGTTTGAAGCTTGGAGAGATCAAAAGTAAGAGAGCACAGTGGATGCTCAAGAAGAAGAACTAAATCAATGTAAGCTTGGATTTGTGATTTGTATTTGATGAAGTGTTGTATAAGAGTTGCTGCAGGATTGTGAAAAGGATCAAAAGACTAGGATGCAAAAGGCCTAGGTGAGATCAAGGAGATTGTCAAAAGACCAGTCAAGGAGAAAAGGCTTGGGTGAGACAAGGGATCAAGAGACCAAGGTGGAAAAGACTTGGGTGAGGATCTCAGAGATGGAAGCATTGTTGAAGGCACTGCAGAGCAGCAAGGTATATGAGGGCACCAAGAAGAAAGCAAGCATCAAAGGTATGAACAGTTTTGTACATGATAAAGAGATTGCTAATTTGAAGAAAGAGTTAGCTAAGATGAAAGATGAATATGATTCTTGGATACAGATGGATAAGCAAGCATGGGTATGGCCAATAAAGAAGAGGTTGAAGTAGCCAATAGATCTCCTAGTGAAAAGGAAAAGAAGGCAAAATGAGATTGCCATGAAGAGAGAAGCCCATAGAGGCTTGAAGAAGGTAAGAAGGTTGCCAAGTGAGCAGCAAGAGGAAGAAGTTGTGAAGAAGGTTCTCATTGAGGAGAACAAGAGAGAAGAAAGAATAGATGAAGTGTTAGGAAGAGCACTTGAAAACATGAGAGTGTTGATGAAGAGGACACTCATGGAGACATTATGGTCTCTTGTTTTTATTTCTAATGCTGTTTTTGAGTGGGTAATTGTAGGTATGAGCAGCCTTTTGAAGGTCAAGAGAAGGGCCTTGGAGAGTGAAGATATTGCTGCAAGAGAAGACACCAAGTACACAAGTGAATGTGTAAGAGAGAGAAGTAAGTTTGCTGCTGTTGATAAAGAAGAAAAGATGCATTGGTTAATGCATGAGGGAGGTGTTGAAGAACCCATACAAGTAAGAGAAAAGGTAGAAGATGAAGCTGAATTCCATGATTCCATTGAAGGCCAAGAGGAAGAAAGAGAGCAACCAAGCACAAAGGAAGAGAAATATTGCTCCATAAACCAAGTTATCAAAGAGATAAATGAAGTGTTAAGACCTGATTTTGATTGTTGTTATGAGCATGAAGCTGCTAATGTATAGGTGCAAGAGTTAAAGAAGATGATAGAGCCCTCAAAAAGAGAATTTAAGCATGGGTATGTGATTCCTAAATGGTGGAAGAAGCAAACTCCCAAGCAAGAGGAAGTGCTGGTACAAAATCATGGTTATAGGATGCCTAAATGGCTTGTGAAGTCAAATGATAAGAAGAAGAATCAAATATGGGTGCCTAAGAAGGCAAAGAGTGAAGATGTGAGTGTTGAGACATCAACACCAAGAAGACAATGGAAGAGGATTGAAGGTGATTCCAGCAGCCAAGAGAATGAAGGTAAGAAAGAAAACTACTCAAAGAATAATGAGGTTGAGCATGAAGATATAAAGATGAAAGGTAAACAATTTGTTTGTGATGATGTTTTTGAATCCTTCAATGATATTTTCATGAGAAATGAAAGATGGAAAGTGGCTGTAAGGACTAATATATAGCAAGGAGAGAGTTCCAAATGGATGGATGATGAGGAAAGGGAAGAGTATACAACAAAGAAATCAAGATGGCTTCAAGTAGAGATTGAAGAAAGCAAGGAGACACAAGGTAAGGGTGTTTCAATTGTATTTGATGAGTATATTGACGAAGAAGTTGATTTATGTGAAGACAAGCTAAGAAAAGATGAGATAAGAGATAAAGGGCAAGTAATCCTTGTGTGTGATCAGCCCAAGTTTGATGAAGAGAATAGTGAGATAGATGAGATCTCACTAAAGGAAGAGTTGAAGACGTTGGAGGAGCTATTTGGTAATTCAAGAGAGATGAAGGAAGGTACAAGCCATGGTGAAGGCAACATTGGGAAGAGTGAAGCAAGATAAGAGTAGAGCAAAGAGATAAAGGTAGTTTTGGTCAAAGAGCAAGCATGTGAAGACATCCAAGAGGCTTCATGGCCTAAATATTTTGATTCTAAGGTGGCTTTTGATGTTTTGTATGCAGGTATGAAGGTTGCTAAAGTGAATGACATACATGAGTCATTGAAGAAGCTCATGAACCAAGAAGAACAACAAGAAGATCTAGAAGCTATGTATGAAGATGAATAAGTGTAGAAGTGGGAGATGACAGCTGAGAAAGAGATGAGGAGAAGAACATACCAGAAGAGCAAGAACAACAAGATGAAAGACAATGACTATTTCAAACAAAGACAAGCATTGACAACAAGACCTTGGATCCAGGTATATGAGTGAAGGCTAAAGCATGGGGGAAGCATGAAATTTGAACTAAGGTTCAAATATTTTCTAGAGCGAGAGTATGATGCAGGAGCATCTACAATAACACCATGGAGGACTAGTTGCAAATGCAAATGAAATTCTAGCATGAAAATTCAAATTTTGGTATTCCCTCCAAATTGTGTGAGATTTAAAAATTTCACCTTAAGAGTAAATGTAATGGTAAAAAGTGAAAAGTAAAAAGGTGAAAAGTGATTGTTAGATTTTTGAGGAAATAAAGGGGAAATGGTTGAAACTATTTTCAACCTTAGTAAATTGTTAAAACTTAAAAACAATATTTTGTTGCCTTAAGCCCAATTTAGGCGTAGAAGTTAGAAGGAAAGTTCTTGAAAAGAAAACAAAGAAGTTTTAATTAAAAGAGGAAGAGAATAAGAGAGGATGAGAGGGGCATAGAATTGAAGAAGGATAGAGAGGAAAAGTCCTCTCATTCAAGGGAAAGAAGATTGAATGAAGAGAAGAGGAGAGAAACAGTGAGGGAGGACCTCACTCAAGAGATGTAGAAGAAAAGAGAAGGAGAAATTTGATTGAATTCAAGAGAATGTTTGAAGGAGCAATCAAGGCTTTGAAGCCATGGAACATGGAGATTTAATCTGGTATTAAATTGTAAGTCTTCTATTGATTTATGAAAGAATGAATGAATGTATTTGTTTCACATATGGTTTCTTATGAATTCTGGTAACAGTCCTGTGTAAGTGTGTGTATGATGGTTCTCTATGGACTATTGAGAGAGACTGGGTATTTTGTATGTTGATAATAATTTTAAACTGGTATTTATGTAAACAAAAGACCTTTAGAGATTTGAAAGCTAAAAGAAGCCTAAACATGCCTAAACAAGATATTCAAGAATTTAAAAATACAGCCCACTGTCTTAAGTAAACTCCAAGTAAAAATCTTTGTATGGAGTCTAAAATGGTGTGGAAATAGGTTCCTAATGAAATAATAAAACTAGATAAATAAGAAATATGTGTTAGAAACCCTTCTAATATCCAAAAACTCCACAGTTGGAATTCAAACCTATAGGTGACAGTATACAGGCAAGGGTCAGACATTTACATGTTTTTGCAAGGTGAATGCATTTAAGAGGTCTTATTTTTTATAAGTATGGGAATAGGGAAATAATTTAAGGTATTTACATGTTTTTATAACATCTTGAATTCCATTGATCATTGAAATAGACAAGGAAAATCTTGAACCCTACTGACTGTCATACAAATACAGTCAAAAGACACTAAAATGTTAAGCATTGGAAGGTACAGAGAGTTGATATGACTTGGTTGATTATTGGAGAAGGTGTACAGGGTTAATACAGACCCTATAAAATTGATTGGAACCCTTGAAACATGCTATAACACTCCCAGTAAAATTAATTAGCTCTCGGCCTGTGACTATTCATGGGAAAATCCTGAATTAGCTTCTAGCCCTCAAAATGAGTTTTAATGCTTGAAAACTCTTGAAACTTTGGAATCTTAACCTTGAAGGTGTTATAAAACTTTTGGAAGTGTTTTTAAGGTGCTACAATATGGAGAAGTATGGAAAAGAATAATTTCCAAGTGGATCCTAGGTGTATGTGAAAGGAAGAGCATAGGCCAATATAGGAAAAGTGAATTTCTCCAAAGAAGTGCCCTAAAAAATTATTGATTCACCTGTAAGAAGGTAATGGGTATCTGTAATGATGCTTGGTTTGCTTAGAAAGTCCATACTTTACTCTGGACAAGGTGTTTTGCACATAAAGAGGGCTAATTAAAACAGGGCATAAAGAAGGAAGTACAATCCGTACAAAGCAACCTCAAGATATTTTTTAGTATGTTATATAAGGGCTTAATGGGTATCCAAAAAGGATTTTACTTTCATGATTGAGATAATATATAAGTATTTATGGCCAATAAATAGGGATAACAAGGCTACAAGGAATGAATGATTTAGATAGGTCTGTATAAGTTTGTTGATGGTTACAGAGCTGTGTAAGATCAGTTTTCATCATTTGTTTTAGATTTGAATCATTTAGTGGACATTATGGACCCATGCCCACCCACATGTCCAAATTTGAGAAGGTGCTTGCCCATTACTTTGGTTCATAGCTTCGATATATCAAAATAATTTATCTCAACATTTTATCTCTGTGGTAGTGACCAAATGGCAAGGAAGGTGGGCTTTACCCATGAGGTCCCATGTTTGAGTCTCCCTTTCTATTGGTAGTTGACTCCTTAGGTGGCACTACTTCTCATGGGTCTAGAAGGTTCCTTTAAGTCAAAAAAGAATTAGTTACCAATTAAAAATTAATAACTACTCAACAATGACATATTTTAATGACACATACATACATATATATATATATATATATATATATATATATATATATATATATATACATATATACATATAAACACACACACACACACAGATATATATATATATATATATATATATATATATATATATATATATAATGGGTTTCAATATCATCCTTGATGGTATTATTATGTTTATTATATATTTATGATACTTTTTATACACCTAGATAACATGCAAGGTGATGTTTGCTTTGACATTCTTCTTTTTGATAACAACTTAGATTGATAATTGACTACTTATTTGAGGATATAGCGAAAACATGTATATTGGAATTGTGTGTAAAAATGATGACCAATTATACCATCTATATTTATAGTTTTATTTTTCCCATTTTTTTGACATGTGTTTGTATCCCTTATAGCCATAGTTTGTGGACCTTGGTGGACTAGTTTTACCTAGGTTATTTACATGTTATTTTAACCTTAGTAGAACTACACGTATGTATCTATGTGATAACTATTGTTCCACTCCTTGCATTATTTTTATTTTTATATAACCTTTGGTAAAAAAAACTCATCCTCTCTAAAATAATTATTTTATGATCATGATTTATATGTTAAGGTGTATAATTTTAATTGTGCTATGTGACAAACATGTACTTATGTGAATGTGGGTGTACATTTTATTTAACTTGTGAATATAAAACCCATGTGAAACTATTATGTATCATAGTTATCATCATTTAAATATCATTTTGTAGTGTGTGAACCTATATCATTGATCTATAGAGTGAGTAATAATGCAAGTGTGGGATTTGAGGTAGATGTTGAGAAATTATTATTATTATTATTATTATTATTATTATTATTATTATTATTATTATTATTATTATTTTTATTATTATTTATGAGATAAGATGTGGAGATCCACATAGTATAAAACCCAAATTTATAATTTTTCACATATCATAATCATGAGAATCATCTTTAATCTTTAATGTAAGTTCACTATGATTTCTCAATGCATAATGGTCACTTTATGAACAAGGTGCCCCTCCACTCACCCCTTATTTGTTGTCAATTGTTTTTTGGTGATAATAACTATATTTTTATCCTTGTGGACATTTTTTGGAAATTATAAAGATGTATTAGAGGCCTCTATGATGATACTTTATATTCCTTCTCCCCATATGGGGATTATTAAATCACATAGTGCAAGAAATGCTATGTTGGGTTTTTATTTTGGACTGATTAATTATTTAAGTTGATTCTAAAACTAGTAGTGTTTATTTTGAATTAATTTTATAATGATACTTAATCATTATAACTTGGGTTTCTCCTAACTAAAATTTTGAAAAAATACTCATTTATTTTATAGCATTATTTTGAGGCTCTACTTAGCCATGATTTATTTCAATCATTTTTTTGATTTATTTTAAGAAGTTTTCATTTGATTATTATTTTTGTTTCTTCTATGTTCATGATGTGAATAATTTTTTACATAAGTGTGTATGGGTTATAAAATGATAGCTTTTAAGATAATCCATAGGTTCAAGATGGGATATTATATGAATATGTTCTTGATACCATCATTTCCTCACTAGACATGGTGATTTCTTATAGGATTCTTTTAAAGTAAACACTCTTCTATTTTGCATTTGAGGTATAAGGAATATTATTCCTTGCAATGCCTAAGGATTAATTTTTCTTGGTATGTCTAAGGATGATTAGTACTTGGGAGGTTATAAGGAGAAATTTTTCTTGGGAGATCTAAGTAGGATTATTTCATTATGAGGTCTAAGGAGGATTATTTATGTATAGGTATAAGGAGGACTATTTCTCGGTGGTCTAAGGAGGATCATTAATTGGGAGGTCCAAGGAAGAAATTGAAATTAGAGATAAATTAATTTCTCTACTATTTCAATCCCTTGACTTTTTTACTCAAATGGCACTCAAATATAAATATTATACTTGTGTCATAAGTAGTGTCTAACTTTACTCAGTATGATCATAAATCATAATTGTACTTGTTTACACACATGTTTAATATCAAAAATCAATAATGTACTAGTTTAATTATGATGTATTATGGTTATTAGTATAGCACTAATATAACTATAGGAGGAAATTGACATAAACTACTTAAATAAAAAAAATAGATACTATATGTGTATTTTGTATTTAATTTATAAATTTCATACATATGATATTATTTCATTGGGATATGGAAAAATTAACCATAATTTCCAACCAAAAAACAAAAAAACTAAATGAGAAAATAATTGAGTTAAAGACAAAGGTTATAGTGATATTTGACCTAGGGTTTCAATTTAATGGTTAGGGTTTGTTTCAAACCTTATCTCTAATGTTGAGAGGAAGTCTACTTTTTCAAAAATGTATTTGAATTTAGTTGATAAATAATGTCCTATTGATCCTACCAATTATTTCAAAAATGGTTTTTTATTAAATGAAAAAATAAATGAAAGGTGAAGCTTTAAAATCATCAATGATAAAGGAAAATAACTTTTAGTGTTTTATGACTCCTTCAAAAGACTAAAAAACTAGATAGTTATGTAAAAGGTTTTATATTCATAATGAAATTTATTAAATATATGTTAAATTTGAATAAAATAAATAGCCATTGTTGAAATTTACTAAATCTAGGATTTGAACTATATTTTAAATAGTCCATAATTATAAAATCAAAATTACCATATCAATTCTCAAATAAATTTAATATATATATATATATATATATATATATATATATATTCCTTGTTTGGCATGGAATATGCCATTTTCCTATTTATGGAATTTGAACTTGAATCAAATTTCTTGTAAATGTGTATATGCATATACATTCCTTACTATATATTTTATCAATATATAATTTTAGACTCTACTAATTTAATTTTATGATACTTATATACAATGACAATGCAATAAAATAATAATGAAATTCAACCAAGAAATGATACAAATATCAAATGGGTAAGTGATATTTACTAACTAATTACTACCAAAAAAATAATGTTTTTAGGAGAACTAATATTTTTTCACATTTATGGATTCTCAAATTGAAAAATATTAGAATGAGTTAATCCTCATAATTTATTCATCTACATTTTCTAAATCCAAAATCAAGGTTACAACTCCCTCATTATAAGTGTATTTTATTCCAATAATATAAATTCTTAAAACTACTACCAAACAAGTTTGAGGTTGATTTCAATATGAAAATAATTTTTTTTCTTTTATTTCAAATAAAATTTCTACATTATTAATTAAATCCCCTTTTACATTAATATTATTTTTAAAATTAATTAGGTAACATAACATATTAAAACTACTTCACATGCAATCTTTTTTATTTTTAGCATTTGAAGGAAAGGGATATTAGGATCCATCAAGTAATACATCTATAGTCTATATCTATATTAAGCATATGTTTACCATTATACTAGCACAAATACTTCATCAACAAGCTTAAAAAAATTAGCCATACTTAGTTAACATAGAGACCACAAGTGATAGGATTAAAAACATATATTGACTCTCTAAGAACTTATTTAGATAATTCCTAGATCATTTATTCAAAGATCCATCATCAATAAGTTTATCCAAACCAACTCCAATAAGGGATGTTCAAACCTTAATCAAGCCAAAAATTCAAAAATAAATATAAAGTCTCCAAAAAATTATAGCTATATAAATTAGACATTTGTATATGTCCTTCTCCAAGGATCCATTGAAACTTATTCATGAGGATATGATTTACTACATGGAAATTACCTTTATTGAAATATAATTTATTTTTATAACAATCCCATACTTATTCTTTCTTGAAACTACCCAATTTTGTTTTTGGGAAATGTTAACAGAGTACTTAATAGAACCACTTGGAGAATCCATTACACCACTCTACCATGCGTGACACATCAACATAGTCCTACTTTAGAAGAGTAGGAAACCCATAATGGATTGGGTCAATGAGGTACTTATGTTTTAGATTATGGTAAAATCAGGTTTTGAAGGGACCCCAAAACCCTATACAAGGAGAAAGATAAACATTAAAGCACAACCAGGTTAACACAAGAACCTGATAACAAGAAAGAACCAAAACCAGGTTTTACAGGGACCTGTAACTGACAAATAAGAACATGAAAAAATAGCAGTCAAAACACTAATCTGAAAGATAACTAAATGGAATAGCAAGCTTCCAGATCCATAACCAAAAAACAAAAAAAATGACTGGTTTACTGCCCCCAAAAAACCAATCAGCAGAAAGGAACTTTGGATGAATCTTTTAAATTCAGATTTTCCTTTTTGCATGACCGAAGATTCATATCAAGAGGAGGGACCAAAGGCTTAGACTTCTTTCTTCTGACTGCTGTCCAACCATCTTCTACTTTAGCTACCTCAGCAACCCATGCCTCAGAAGACAATGTAAGAACCACTATGAAAATGGCCTTCCCTTAAAAACAAGATATTGAGGTATGGCTACATGAATGCCCCTTTTAACCAATTCTTGAAATTCATGGAAAACTATGATGTGCATGTGAGCATCCTTGAAAATGGCTGGCCAATTGTAGACCAAAATCAAGATTTTATGTGCTATGGTGTTGCCAAATGGGTGACCACTACCTATATTTTGATGTAAATTTTCAAGGATCTCCTTGGTCTCTTTTGCAGATACACATGTAAGATATATACCTTCATAATTCCTTATATAAAGGACTCCTTTCTTGACCATGAAATGAGTATCTTTGAGTCTTAAAGCTCTCTTTCTTTCTCTATTATATTATAGGGGACAAGCGTGTATAAGTACCAAACTATGTATGTATACCACTCACCTTTAGAAACTTGTGCTTCACATAACTATTCAATAGTGATTCAAGGATTAGGCTCAGTCGTGATTTGAATAATGCCTTGTGCTCTGATGATATTTTCATGCCTAATTTCTATGTAAAAATCTTGGAGATTAGCCATCCACTTCCCTTGACATTTTCCTAGTTCATTCTATGAAAGGGTGAGATTGATAGTACGGTCTGGGATAATAGCAATGGTTTTGTTCCTCAAAATATAATGTCTAAATTTATTCACTGATTTAACAAGGGCAAAGATTTTCTTGTCAATCATGGTGTTTTTGAGTTTTTCATCCTTTATATTTGTACTCATGAAGCCAATCTGATGTTCCATCTCATCCTTCTTCTATGTGATAACAATAGTAATTATGTGTTCAAAAGCAAAAGAGTATATATATAAATCCTTATAAAGTATAGAATAATTAATATTAGAGCTTTTGATATCACATATTTGATGTCCTAAAGAGGCTCTTTGGCCTCAACTATCCATTTTATCTTAGCATCTTGTTTGAGCATGGTATTTAGGGGCTTAACAATCTTGACAAACCCTAAGATGAATGGTTCATTGGTCTTTGCCTTTATCTAAATGACTTATGGTCTTGATTTAAAGTAATTGTGTGAGTAATGATCTAGGGGTCATACACTTTTAGGTCCTTAGACATCCAAGCAATAACATCCCTATACTAAGATATTTGATCCCTTATTCATCTCTTTTCCTTAGGAGTACAACTAAGACTAATATTGACATAACATAGATTGTCTTCGTCTCCTATATTATCTTTCTTGAAATCTAATTCATTGATATTGGGATATTTGAATTATTGTGCTTGAGGATCTAAGTCGAAAGTCCTTTCCAAGGAGACTAAACCTACTAGTATTTGATTCTCTTTAAGCTAGAGAATGCCTTATCTATCAATTTCTTCTTGATAAAAGTGATTGACTTCCTTGTCATCAATGATTTAGGACTTAAAATACCTTGAATTAGTTAATAACTTGATGATCTTCTAGTCATCATCAAAAACCTAGAAGTTTTCTACATTATCTAGAATAGAGGGACAATGAACCAATTTAATAAAAACTTTTTTACCTTGGATTCTTGTAGTGGCTCTAAATTGGCTGTAGGAATAGCCAGTGAATCAACAGCTTGATTTTGGTCTCTTAGGAGTGAAACTATGTTAAAATATTCAAATATTTCAATTAAGTCCCATGCTTTATGCGTATACCTATTTAATTAAGATAACTTGCACTCGTATTTTTTTGATCTAGTGAACTACCAGCTCTGAGTCTTTGAATACTTTTATCTATTTTACATTATTTTTTAGTGTAAATTGTAGTCCTAAGATTAGAGCCTCGTACTTAGCTCTATTATTCATATAGGGAAACTATAATATTTAGAAACCATGAACTTCTTACCTTAAGGATTTATTATCTCAATCCCCACACTTGATCCTTTCTTAGACTTGGCTCCATCAAAATGCATTATCCATAACTAATTTTAACCTTCAGGTTCTAGGTTTTATGTTAAACTATGAGTGGTAAAGGTATATATGCCTAATGAAGAGGAATCATACTTTACCTCTTCATTTATAACATTATATTCAGTGATAGGATATTAAATCTTGGGGTCTTTATCAATTTTTATCTAATTTACAACTCCTCTCCATGATAAATAGATGTGTGAGAAGTATATGGAAAGATACCCATTAAGCATTTTAGACTAGTCTCTAATCAATCATAATCTATAGCCTTTTGGTATGTCTACTAATAAGATGTCGATAGTCATTTAGACTCTTAATTCTAATGCTACCTAAATGTGTATGTTATTCAATTCTCCTACTATTGGTACTACCATTTTATCTAACAAAGATACTAATCTCTTTGAAGGGGTAGGAGTAAGACCAATATTTTTACATATATAAAGTATGCATAACACTTTTGTATGCCTTATAAATAACCAAATAGTTATGAATATTCTTACTAAATACTCTATTGGTCAATAAGAATTGTGGTGCTTTGGGCTTACTCTTGTAGATGACATTGGTGTAAGCTACTTTCACTTCTTTTGATTTATCAAAATTTGTTCTAGTTTTCTACACATGGGTCTTTCTAATGATAGACTTCTATAGAAACTACTTTTTTTTAGTGATTTGCGCTAAGTCATGAATCATGATATTTTCCTTTATTTTTTTTCATAGCTTCCATGATGTTGTATCCTCTAGATTTTCTCGATTCTTCCTTATTTAGTATTAGATCAATCCTTCTTGGAAGGTGTGGATTATTGTCTACTTTGGGATTGGGAATAATTATTGTGGTGTCAAAGGAGTTGATGTAGTCAAGGGCTACTTGTTACTCAAGTTGCATGCACCTTTCCAAAACTATTAGAAAGCATGGACCTCATTTGTATTATCATCTAGTTCATTATCATCTTTTCTTGGGAAGGGAAATTTGTGAGTCTCAAATAACATGTTTGTGATAAAATATCTATGGTCCTAATGAGATTATAGAAGATTATTCATCTGATCCTACCTTGTCACTTCCCTATAGAATATTTTGAATGTTATATAGAACTCATTATAATCAAGCTCACCATGTTGAGTTGTATTATGTATCCTGCACTAATTGGGGAGAGTTATTTTAGTGATGTTGGTTTTTGGAAGTATACCATATTGATCTATATTATTTGCAATCCTATTAAATGGCCTATTATATCTTTGGAACCCAGTGTTTTGGTTACCCATCTAGGTATTGTTAATGCCTAGCTTTTGTTACATATTCATAAAATCATTACTCAATTTCTAAATCATCTTCTGAATAGATTCTAATTAAAAAAATTTAGAATTCATACCTTGTAGAATAGTAATAGGAAGGGTATTTTCATGATAGTTCTATTGGTAACTATTACCTATCACATGATTATTCAAATAGATAAAATTTAGTTGTGTCATTTATGTCACTAGAGGTAGCATATATAGTTGATTTTAACTATATACTAGGACACTCTACTTCACATGCAGTATCATATTGAGAATTGGGATTCCATTGTTGATGTTGGGTATGCTAAGTGTCTATAGATTGAGTTGTCTATCGATTTTAATGGCTTCTTTGAATGCTAACACCAAAGTATTGGTAGTAGGTGCTCTTCTTAGGAACATAGTGGTAATGGGATCTAAGGCATTTTTGTACATTTCTAAAGCTAACACTAATTATGGTTTGTACCTAAGGGTCAAATATTTATACATCTTATACCATCTTAAATTGAATTTATAGATGGGCTCATTGGGTTCTCTCTTCATGCTAGTAAAGTGTTGATATACCAATCTAGGATTGGTGGCCTATCCAATCTCTGAAAGAAAATCCATTTGACAATACTCCAAATTGGTGATGGATTTTTTTGTTATATTCAAACACAAATCATAAGTAACATCAATTAAATTAAAATGGAATAATTTACATGCAGCATCTTCATCCACTACATTCATTAATCTTAAAGTAGCTTTAATAGATTTAATATGCTCTTCTGTGGTCTTTGGCTCTGAAGGAGAAAATGAAGGTAGATTATTTTTAGGTTTCTAAGGTAAATCATGGACATCCCTCAAGATGGAAAGTAGATCCAACTAATAAGGATTGTTGTTGAGCCATTGGTTAAATAAAAATCAAAGGGTTCCTCATAGGTAAAGGGTGCCTTAGTGGAGGTGGATTATTCTGAACTAGAGCTGTTGGCACAACTCTAGGTCTCTTATGGCTTACCAAGGGTGATACTAATAAACCAGCCTAGGAATTAGATTTGGTCACTCTTCTGGGTGACTAAATTCAAAATATACATAAGGACTAACCTCTATTATTGGTAATAAATGTAGGCCCTCCTTTTAGTTGCAATAAAACTATTGATGTAGGTTTTATGCACACCATAGTCATAATGAGGTATCCTCTAAAATTTTAGGATATTAATGGAGGAAGACTCCACTCTAGGGCATGAATTTTAGGTATGTGGTATTTGAAAAACTATTGATGGAATAGTTGGTAGGGTATGTAGGTTGTTAATAAGTTTTTTTAGATGGAGGCATAGATCTCTAATAGAGTGAATTCTTACGTGAGTTGGATGGGTAACTGGCTTCTAATCTAGAGTGGCTATATATTTATAATAAAACACAAAAGGAGTGTAAGATAAGGTATAAAATAAATCTCTATGGGTCTCAATAATTACTTTATTGGTTAGTTTTTGGATAGACCTATATTTCCTTAAAACCAGTGCCTATTACTAGTAGTAGTTGCACACAAGTAGTTAGACATGGATAAGGAGTCTAGGTGAATAGAGATGTAGGGAGTCCAATAGCCTAAGACAATTTTTTCTCTTTTCAGGGTAGCTATTACACACCCTTAAATCAAGATGTTATGGCTCAGGATAATGAATTATCTAAGGTAGTAGTAGTACACACTCATAAAACTACACCAAGAAAACACAAATACACATCTAGAAATGTGATTCAATTTGACTTGACCCAAGGTGGAATATGAGGGGTAGCCATAGAAACTTGACCAAAGTCTATGACCCAAGGTGGAATGTTGAGGGGCATACCAGTAGTTATAATAAAAATTTCTTACTCAACCTCTTCTTATTCTCTCTTCCTTTTCTTACTAGCTTTCTTCAAGACATCAAGCAAAGAAGGCCATTTTAGTTTTAACCAGTCCACTCCTCCAACTTGAGGAAGTGGGTGGAATACAAATATGTGAGTTTTTTCCTTCATTCCCCTACTTGTTCTAGTTATTATGGTTTCTTCTGTAGAAATGGAAGTGGGGAGTGGAAGGGAGAGCTGTGTAGAATAGACATGGAGTTAGGGGGTGGCTAGATTAGTCTACACTCTCCTAGTTTCCTTTTTATATTTCTGAAGTCTCATAGTATAATTAATAGCAATTATATAAGGAATAGCCATGGGAAATGGTGTGGTAGTGATAGTGGAGGGATAAATAGTGGTTGTGGAAATAAAAGGAATGGATGCAGAGGCGGAAGGACATAAGGGGGTGGATGAAGTAGAGGGAATGGTGACCTACATAGAAGAAATATGTATCTAATCAATGATAAAAATTGAATTCAAATGAAATATAAAAAAGTTATATGTACCTTGAAGATGCATCTCAATGGGGTTATCCTAATGACTCATATCTTTGGTTATCTCTAACTCAACCTCTTCATCTAAATCATCTACTATGTCTTTGATGATGAATACATCTTCTCTTGATTGTTGTGAGATTGGAGGTGGAATAGGTAGGCCTTGATATGTATGAAATTTTGGGACACCTATATGATTCTTTGACTTCTTGGTATAAACCAAGGGGGGTCTTTCCTTGAATGGGAGAGCCCTGGGAGGTAAAAGCTATTACTTGTGTAGTAACTACCCCAATAGATGAAATAGTAGATATAGGAGGGGTGGCCATATAAAATTGACTAATTATAGTAGTGAGCATCTCTTTCATATTCTCCTCCTCCTAATTAGATTCTAGACTGATAGGATATTCTCTTTCTCATCCTCTCTATGCACATGGCTTAGGGAGCCCAAGTTCTTTCTTGATTGATTTTAATTTAAATTTTAATGAAAGTGCTTGAGATGATGAAGCTTCTTACTCTCTATAATTCCCCCTCCAAAAAATTTAATTTTTCCATCCTATTAAGATAGATCCTTGGCTATCTAATTCCCTAGTGGAGATAATAGGTTTGACTTGGATCATTTCAAAGTATCTTCCTGTAGCCCAACAATTTGTGCTCATTCTAACACTTCTTAATCTAACTTGGCATTCATGAACAAAAATCATAACAATAGGTTTGATGGAAATAAGGAATGTTTAACCCATAAATATGTTTTTGGATATACCCATGGGGGTCCCAATCTCTATGTGCCATTATAGGGAGACCATATTGATTTTGCCTTCCTCCATCATCTCCAAGATGTTTCCTCATAATATACATCATTCTACAAATTAAAATTAGGTTCCTAAAGAATAAAAATTTCTTTTTACTAACCAAATCCTCCTCAATGATGTTACATAATTGGAAATCAATCTCTTGTTTGATAAACTTATTGGTTGTATATCTTGGGAGACATAGGGGCTCCACCTTATTTCCCCAGACCATGATGATAGTAATGGCTAGGTATAGGAATAAATATCCTTTTTTTCTTAGATTATTTAGAATATTTTCTCCAAGATGATGCATGGGTGAGCCATGAATGTCTTTCCATACCTATGGATAAACATATTTGCATATCCTAACCATATGCTTGTGATAAGTGTATACATGCATGAAATTGAAGTGGTCATAGATTCAACTTTTTATATAATTTATGGTTGGAGCCCATAAATTACCCAAGTCTTTGTAATAGGTACCCATGACTATATCAACCAAATATGACATTATATATATATATATATCCCATGGGGGTGGGACATTTAGCCTTATGCATAATTTTCTCTTACAATCTCAAACTAATGACTTTCCCAGGGCATAGAAAACATTGTGTGATAACATCATGTATAAAAGTGGCATCCAATATCAACCAAATATGACATTATATATATATATATATATATATATATATATATATATATATATATCCCATGGGGGTGGGACATTTAGCCTTATGCATAATTTGCTCTTACAATCTCAAACTAATGACTTTCCCAGGGCATAAAAAACATTGTGTGATAACATGTATAGAAGTGGCATCCAATATAAATTTACAAATTAGATATTAGGCATACCATATAATATGATAATTAAATCCATACCAATCTAGATTCTTATTCTAAATCTATCAATTGGGATCACTCCCTTTGGCTTCAATCCTTGCCAAGTGATAGATTGATCTAAGATTAGCCATGAGAAGAGCACCATTGGGATTGAGGCTTCTCCATTGAATTTTACCCACATATGTTTATCATAGTATGTGTCTAGGATGATAATAGATATATACCTTTGAAAATCATTCTCAGATATGTATGTGACCATTGTATCACCACAAAAATACAAGTATGCATCTTGTGATATTTTGCTAGAAAAGAAAAAAACCTTAAGGAGGTCTATACACAACATAACTTCTGATTTAAATATGGAGAAATGTAACCTTTAAAATTTATAGTCTAGAAGATCTTAAATGAAATACCTTTCTACTAGTGTTGTTTCATCATCTACTAAAAATATGTCAATCAAATCAATAACATTCCAGAGTTGTGAATAGTTATGATACTTATCTTCAAATATTTCTTCATCGAAGATGATGTCTTTGAATTATTTAAAATCCTTGATTGAGAATGCAAATGGAGTATTTTTTCCTCAAAATGTATTAGAGGTGGAAGTCATAGCTATGTATTCTAGACTTTTAAAATTTATTTTGATATGGTATGTACTTTATAATCACATTAGCTCTTAACTTGGTCATTTTTTATTGACAAAATGAACTAGGGCTCTCGATCACTATTGGAAATGAAGATGATTAAATTTCAAGATAGATTAGATGAAAATTATAGTTCTAATGGCTCCATATCATCTATATATAATCCTACATTGAATACCAATTCATGTGATATTAAATATGTAATACTCAGTTTTCAAATTTGTTAGCTTAGGTTGGTAAGGGCCTTTAGTATTTATAAAATAGGATATATTTAATCATTACTTGGTTAACTATGGCATAATTATAATAATTTTCTTCATAATAAATAACTTAGGAGCATAATGTCAAAATTTTATTTTGAGTCAAAGTTCATGGATAATTCCCTCAAGGGAATTACTTCAAACAAAGTGTCCATAGAAATTATTCTAAAGGAGTCCTTTTGTTTGGTAGAAGTCTAGAAACAATTATCTTCAAGGGTTATTTCATGGCTAAAGGGTATTTTCAAACTTCCTAAAGGCTAATTGTAGTCTGAAGGGTCCACTTTATAGGGAATTTCATCCATGATGAAAGTCACAAAGGGTATACTTCATAAATGTTGAAGGAACTTATGAAATTCTTGAAGGGTAATTCAGAGGGTTGAAGGGCACTTTTGATTCCTGAGAGGCACTTAGGTATTGCTAACGGTCATTTAAAAGTTCTCAAAAGGTAGGCTTAGTAAAAAATGAAGGGCATGTAGCCTAAACTTGAAGGGTCTATTTATGAAGTCTGAAGGGCAAGTGCCTTTTGGAGAAATAGTTTTATGGATTTTACATTAAACAAAATGCTTGAAATAAAAGGTCCAAGGGGAATAGATACATGAAAAGGCTTTGAGATATAAGTCTCAAAAGATATGTCAAAAAATAAGGGAATTCAAATATTCCCTAAAGGCTAAAAGGTCATTTTCAAAATATCTGAAGGGTATGTGGCCACTTGGAAAAGGTTACACAACTTAGGACAAAGATCTGGTAGGGTAGGTTTAACCAAACATGAAGGATAGTTTTATGGAAATTAGTACAAGGGGTAGGAAATAACACCTAAGGGGTATATCCTAAAGGTTAAAGGGGCTAAAACAATAGTTTTAAAAGGCATTTTGCATAAAACCTAGATGGTATATGCCCTAAACTAAGTGGTCCAAAAAATGGGGTAAATGGTTAATTTTGGAAAAGCTAAAGGGCTAGCTAGAAGGGTTTCAAAGGGTAGGTAAAAAGCATTCAAAGGGTCTACTTTCAAGCAGGAGTCTACCTGAAGGGTTTACTTCATAAAGGCTAAAGGGTAGGTTGGCAAGGCAAAAATGGGCATTTTAAAATCTCCAAAGGGAAATTTCAAAATGCTAAAGGGTACTTTGGAAATATTCTAAAGGGTCTACTTCATAGGGAATTTGTCCATGATAAAAGTCCTAAAGGATCTAGTTTGTAAAGGCCAAAGGCCACTTCAAAATTCCCAAAGGGTAATTTTGTATGCCTGAGGGTCACTCCAAAAGTTTCAAAGGATAAGTTGGATAGGGTCAAAGGGATAATCCATCAAATAATTTGTTTCTGGAAAGTGTATTCAGTCCAAATTATCTTAAGGCCAAAAGGTCCATAGCCTAAATTATATCAAGAGAATTGTCTTAGACAAGAAACTGATAACAATTTATTTTTAAAAATGAGGCTTTTGAAAGAATAATCCTGATGGAGAGTGGATCTAAAATTTTCCCAAAATATAACATCCAAAATATAGACTTGAATGAAGGATAAAATAATTAACTCAAAGACTATGAACCTAAAGAATTCATCTACAATATACAAGTTAGTCTCATAAACACAATAAACACCATGCCAATATCATCTGCCAAAAAAATAAAATGTCCTAGATTCCCCAAACTTTACATAAACATATAAAAAGGATCCTCCTTTAAGATCATATTTTAAAATAAAATGTGGGTCGCCATTTTCTTATGGAAAAAAGGGGGCATTAGGTAAAATAATAAGTAGGGCTTGAACCTAAGTCCATAATGCAGATCTAAAAAGATAAAAATTAGAAGAATAGTTTGGATTTAAAAAGATAAATGTGACAACATAAATGTTGGAATAAATAGAGTGAGACCTAGGAAGTTAAGAATAAAAGAATTTCTAGTAGCATAAAGAGTACAACCAAGAAGTAGAAAAGGGAAGAAGAAATAGGTGATGAGGGAAAGGGTAAGGAGTCTAGACATAGTATGGAGAGAGAAAGACAAAGTGATGAGAACCGATTGAGAGAAGAAGAATAATAAAATAGTGTTGAAGTAGATTAAGTAATTAAGAGTTAGTAGATGTATAGAAGGGTATTCCATGGAGGAGAAACTAGATTGTTGTATAGTCACAAACATAACATAGGTTCAAGTTATAAGAAATATGTTGTCAAAATTATATATCATTCACCATGGGAGTGCACATCCCCTAAGCATATTTTCTTAAAATCATAGAAAATATAATATTGTTTTGGAAGATGAGGATTGTCAAGGACCATTAATAAAATAAATTCACCAAAAGGGTATTGAGGCATAGAAAGTAGCATAATGTGAAGTCATAACATGTTTTTATAAACAATAGAATAAGAATGTACAAGCATTAGCATTGAAAAAGATAGATCTTGTTATTCTTGCACAAGTAAGAGAATTCCTCACAAAAATAATAATTTTGGAAGAAGAAGAGGAAAAGGATACATATGAGACTACATGATCGCTATAACAAATAGGGGCACAATGAATGTCAAAATATCAAGAAATTCCCTTTATCACACTAAAATGTAGGTATTGGTTGTTCAATAACCAATTGCAATACCTATGATAAATGTTAGATTGGAACATCAATTAGGATTCTATCAATTTAGAACCATATGATGGTTTTTAAGACCCTAAATAGTACTTCACCTATGACATGAAGTGGTAGGCTAAAGGAATTACCAATGATGTAGTAAAGAAGTGAAAATTGATTAGATCTTTGTGTGGTCATGCATTAGAATTCATATTCCAACTAAATGTTAATCAATTAGATCTATAATAGGTAAAAAAACATGATTATCATATAATATAAGATCACAAAATGTTTCAATCAAATAATACATGATTTGAATGAAATCTGACAGGAAGCCAAGAAAACCATCTTTGAATATGATCATAAATTTTTTAATATGATGAATAAGGTATATTTTGTTCTATAAGAGAAAGATAAAACATCTTGGTTTTTGGAAGGAATACAAATGAGAATGTAGTTCACCATTGCATAAACACATTTTAACACTAAGGTAGATGTAAGAAGATATAAAATAATATCTATGAACTCACACACACAACTTTATCTATGACAACACCAATCCATAATGCAATTTCTATGAAAGGAACAACTACTATGTAAACCTATAGTAAATTTCCTAGAAATCACATAATTGGAAATTGAGGAAGTATAATTTATGTATATAAGGTCATCAAATTAGTCTAAAATACATTTTGTATACTCAACAAGTTACAAAGACAAGGACTACATAGAACCAAATCTATAAGGCATCATACCATGGAATGTGGTTTCTTCCACAAGTGGAGATTCTAATATGCATATGCTCAACTGGGCCAAGGGATATCATGAGATACATCTTCTATGAATGGTATTTATGATAGGCCACCAACTTCATCAATATTTTTCTACTAAGAATGTTAGCCAATTTATTCTTGACTTCCAACAACATGTATCAAATATTGATTAGAGGGTTAGGACTCTAAATTATGCACGACAAGGGATTGCTATGAATCAGTGGTCATCTCACTAATATGCACAATTGGGTTGGGATGAAGCATTTAAAAAAAATTATCTATATTTTAGTTACTAGAGGTCATCAAAAAATATTGGCAAGTGTTTAGTAAGGGAAATTATTTGGAGCTTCATATTTACTAATTTGTTGAAGTATAGACCATGGAATCCATTTATTTTAAGTACTAGGTAATTTTTTTCAAATATATAATATATGTTATCCTGAATGCCATTATACACATCAGGAATGCATATGAGAGATGAAGAATTGGGAATAGGTTCAAAGTGACTCCATTCAAACATTTATTTTTGAAGATGATAATCCATTAACACACAATACATTATAAAAGTTAAATACTTTGCCATGCCATGGATAGGATGATGACTTAGGTGGTATATTTGAGTCATCTTTACAACAAAACACAACTTACAACTTGAATTAAGCCTTATAAATTCATAAATAAAAAAAGTGGAAGGATTCATTTATCATTAAACCTTGCCATAGTATACTAGATCAAGATGAGGGGATGTCTAGTTCATATACTAAGGATGGCATGGATTTAGCTAATCTATTTGAACCTAAACTAGAGTTTGAACCACTCCTAGATCTAGTCATAAAACATAAAAAAGAAAAAAGGTTGTGACATATTAATATTCAATAAATACAAGCCCAACTAATGTTTCATGATTCAATTCATGAGGGAAAACATAACATCTATTAGGAACCACTAAAGGAATATGTGGAGAACATTGGAACATAGGCCATTCCAAAGTTAATTCATATTAGAGATTATTGGCTGCAGGAAGACATATCAAAAGTTATGAAACTCTTAAGGGATTGCCATGATGTATTCCTTATGAAATTCAAATAAATTAAGGGTGTGGAGCCATACTTAGGATAAATTCATATTGAACTAAAGGATTGTTAACATATAATCAATAAAATACCATATTGACTAAATACTAATAAGAAACTTAAAGTGAAAGCTAAGTTGGATTGTATGCAAGAAGCTGGTATTATCTTTAAGATAGAGAAATCTGATTAGGCTAATCCTATGGTAGTGAAACCTAAGAATATGGGTGAGATATTAATATATGGATACTATCACATCTTTAATTAGTCTTGTGCCAATGACCCATTTCCTATTCCATTCACATATGAATATTTAGAAGTAACTATAGGGCATGAGGTGTATTCCATCATGGGTATATTTAGAAGATATCACCAAATCCTAATTTTAGAAGAAGATAGGGACAAAACCACTTTTAAAAGAAAATGGGGTTCATTTACATATAAACTAATTACATTTAGTTTGAGTAACACACCTATTATTTTCTCTAGAGTTGTAGTCATCGATTTAAATATTTTATCCATGAGTTTTTAGAAGTTTATTTGGATGACTGGGTAATGTTTTCCTTATTTATAAATCATTTGTCTAAATTCAAACTTATTTGGAGATATGTAGGGAACTATGAATTTCACTCAATTTGAATAAATGTTTATACATCACCATTGGCGTTTTTCTAAGACTTGTACTTTTTAGTAAAGGCATCTTAGTAGAATAAGATAAAATCATAGTGATTGTGGGCATGCCTCCACATAAAATTTTAATAGATATGTGATATTTTATAGGACATATAGGCTACTAACAAAATTTCATTAAAGGGTATGCAACCATATCAACCCCTTTAGAGAAGTTGTTATACAAAAGAACATAGCTTTTATGGATAGATGAATGCCAAGTAGTATTCATTAAATTAAAAAAGAGACTAATGAATTCATATATTTATATTTTCCCAAATTAGATTAAGTGATTTCATGTCCATGAATATGCATCAAGAATTATAGTTGGATTAGTACTAGTGCAATTGGGAGAGGGTGGGTTGGATTACTCTATTACTTTTGCAAACAATAAATTGTTTGTTATGGATAGAAATAATACAATAACCAAATGAGAATCTCTAGATATGGTGTTTTCACTTTATAAGTTCCAACACAACCTTTTGGATAAATCTTTTAAGTTATTCACTGATCATTAAGCATTGTGATATTTGTTTAATAATCTCATGTTGGGATGATGAATTTTATGTTGGTTGATTCTCTTACAAAAATTTCAATTCTAGATAAATGTTATGATTGGTTGAGAGAATGTGGGTCTAGATAATTTGAGTAGGTTGAAAAATGGTGAGGAATTAGAGGATATTCTAGATGAGTCTCTAGATATATATTTGTTTCATGTGTTTATGATCTTATAATAGTTACAAGATATCATAAACTTTCTTGAACAAGGTATGTTTCTAGAACACTATGTATAAAAATATATGAAACAAATTATTAATAAAGCGTTGCCATTTATTATAATGAATGGTTTTCTCTATTATTTAGGCAAGCATGAGGTTTTTCACAAAGTTTCAATGGAACATAAAAGTCCATAGTTGATTGAAGAGACACATCAAGCGATTATAGAGGGTTACTTCATAAGAGACGCAATTGTGAGGAAGATATTAAAAAGTTACCTTTTGTGGCATATATATTTCAATATGACTAAAAAGTTGTGAACGATTAAAATATATGTTAGAGGATGGGAAAATTCAAAGCAAAGAGTTAAAATGCTTTTAAAACTAATACTAGTGTAACAGCCTTTTGAGCAATGGGGAATTGATTGTGTTAGACCTATTAGTCTACTTAGTTAATGTAATAATTCTAGATATATTATTAATATGATAGACTAATTTAATAAGTGGTTGGATGCTTATGTGATACTTAGTTATGGTGCTAATGATGAAAAAAATTCTTATATGAAAAGATCATTACTAGGTTTGGTTGTCTTATCAAACTAGTAAGTGATAGAGGAAAACATTTCTTGAATAAGACTATAAATATTCTCACCAACAATTTTTAATTTCAAACCATACAAGTAGATCATGTCATCCCTAGGCTGATGGCCAAGATAAAACTAT
The DNA here is from genome assembly GCA_037957365.1 of Torreya grandis. Taxonomy (NCBI): domain Eukaryota; kingdom Viridiplantae; phylum Streptophyta; class Pinopsida; order Cupressales; family Taxaceae; genus Torreya; species Torreya grandis. The sequence continues at coordinate 1,777,340 of JARHVA010001322.1, read as the reverse complement.
AAATAAGGTACTAGGTAATATGCTTACAAAAATCTATGTTGTCTAAAGGGATGAGTGGGAGGATCGGCTTTATGCAATGTTATGATCATACTGCACACATTATAAGTGTGTGATAGTGTTTATTCCATCTCATCTAGTCTATGGTTTGGAAGTGGTCATGCCCATGGAGTGTGTAGTACCTAGTTTGTGAATCAGAATCATTATATGCATGTGTGATCAAGAATCATTGATAAATAGGTTATTAGAGTTAAATATCATGGATGAAGATAGATACAAAGAATATTGGACATAGAAGGTGCATAAATGTATCCTTAAATCCTAGCATGATAAGAATTTATGTGCCAAATATTTTCATGTGGATCAACTAGTTCTACTTTAGGATATTTGGTTTAGAACCTTTTCAAGGAATCTCAACATCAGATGGAAAGTACCATACTATTGACGTAGAAGATTGCACCCTTGGTAGGAGGCTGAGCTCCTGCCTTTTTCACACAATAATGGAAACTCCCCTCTCGCATGTGGGACTGGAAAAGCTAGATGGGAGAGTCTCTAGATGAGGGCTAGCTCCCTCTGATGTATCATTTAGGCCCTAGTTTCTCCTACTAATAACAAACAAAATGAAAAAAAGGGGGGCATGAAAAGGGAGAGACGGATGCTGAAAACAAAGCCTAAGCCTAAAAAGTAAAAGGTGATACACCAAAAAATATGACCCACCTAGCCTGAACATATGCTTTTCACCAAAAGGAAGTGCCTATACACTTCATCTAACATGAGAGAACCTTCTGCATTAGTGGGTCAAGGGTCTATGGAGATACAGGGAGGAAATAACTACTAGAGGCATCCTGAGACACACTGTAGTAGCCTATCCACTTCACCTATACTCCTCTAGGGACACTTCTGATAGGCCTGTAAAAGGAAACTCAAAGATGCACCAGACATGCTGAAATCATTCTACAAAAGCATTAAGAAAATGACTTAATATATTATCAAATGCATAGACACATACTAAAGATGCAAAACTCAGAATGGAGGTAAAAATGCTAAGTTTTGATTGAAGGTAAAAATCTAGTAATTTTGCATTACAAGCCCAAGAGATTTTTGGGCAGAGTTTTGCCTTAAGGCTGAGAGTGGATTTTTTTCTAAAAAGAGAAGTTTACAATATACAAGAAGAGGAAGAAAACTTGGCCCTTCCTGGAAAGATTTTTTGGCACTCATTTTTGCAAGTGGCCCATGTGCATTCTGAATCTTGAGAAGAGGAAACCACTGTTACTGATGTCATTCTTCAGAAAAGGCCTACTGGAACCATGGTATACAATCACCAAAACTGACTTTGGCATTCAAGCATTAATGTAAGAGCATGGCCATGCCTCTTTTCTATAAATAAACTATATTTTGTCCCCTCATTAATGCCAACTATAGAAAAATAGGTCACATCGCTCATTTATAATAACTCACCTTCTCTTCACCACTTGAATGCTTTGTCTTTTCTACTCCTTGTCTTCTTCCTACTCTTTCATCCCTTAGGGGCAATCTCTTGGTGGGTCGCTATGCTCCTTGGGGCTCTTTCCATGATTTGTCACTAAGGTAGTTCAAAACTAATAGCTAGTTCACTATGTTAAATTTGACGTTCATGTGGCCATCACCCAATGACTAGTTTGCTTGCTTAAATTTGATGGCTTTCGAGACGTCACCATCCTCGGCAAAGTCATTGGGTCTTTTGTTTCGGGCCTTTTCCCTATGGGTTTTCTATTTCTTGCTTTTTCCCATGGACCAAAAGTCTGTAGGAATTGACCACTTTGTCTTTTTTGTTAGGCTCTTTAAACTTTCCCTATGCTGGTGGTCTCTCCCCAAATTCCTTTGGGCTTTTTGTCCAAAGGAATTCCTTTAGAAAAAAGTTTGAAAAAATTTGGCCTTTGCCTTAACAAAAATTTTGAAAGTTTAAAATGCCCCTTTTGTGGCCCCTTTAAAGTGTTTGCCCTCCATAAGGGTTCTTAGACTTTGAACTACCCTCCACAAGGGCATTTGAACCTTTGGCCTACCCTCCAACTATAGGGCACACCCTTGAACCAAGCCATTGAACCAACCCGTTGAACCAAAATTGGTTCAATGGTTTAATCAATTAAATAGTTTAATCACTGCGTGCCAAGCCCATTGAACTTAGCCTTTGATCTTTCCTAGTTCACTTCTACCATTAAACCTGCATGTTGAACTGGAAGCATTTTGAATTGATGCTACTTGAACTTAAGCATTGAACCAAATCATTGAACCATTTGACTAAACTGGTTCAATAGTTTAATGAAGCACAATGATGAATTTGCCAATGGACCAAGTGTCTAAACCCACCAATGAATTAAGTGCTAAAGTGTTGAACCAATGCTATTAAACCACTCTTTGAACTAGTTAAATAGTTTAAAATTACGTGCTAATGAATCAAAATGTGTTGAACTTTAATCGTTGAACCAAGGCCTTGAACTTTGTCGATGAACTTTAAATGTTGGACCTACATTAAACCAAAGCCACTAACTAGAGGCATTAAACCAAGCCTAAAAAATGAAGTGATGAACTAGGCTTTGAAATGGAGTGATTGAACTACTGATTGAAACAAAACTTGAGCCAAGGCCAATTGAACTGCCGATTGAACCAGGCATTGAACCAAGGCATTAAACCGAGTTCAATGGTTCAACGATGCCAACCTTCTTGTAATGTTCTTCAAACCAGAGCCCAAAGAAGCCTTGTAAAAACCTAACACTCTTTGAACTAATCCTTCATGTGCCAAAGGACTAACTTATAGAGTCTGTAGATTTAGACTTGTAGAGTCCGTAGATTTAGACCTATAGATTTCATAGAAATCCAAAACCTACAGAGTCTATAACTTAGACCTACAGAGTCTGTAGAAATTTTGTAGAGTCTATAGAAATGAATAGATTCATGAAAAATCAAAAATGAAATGGCCTAGAATAGTAGGGACAGAAGGGGACCAATTTTTTCCTTGTTGGGCAAAAAATGGTCAATAAATTGGTGACTCCCACGGGAAGCATGCCTGCTATGCTTATTGACCAGTTGCCTTACAGTCCATTGGGCATGGAGTCAGATGTATCTATGAAAGAGTGTTAGCAACAACTCCAAAAGATCCAAGAATCAAAACATGAAGCTTTTTACCCCACACACAAAGGGAAACACACAAGGCTAAAAACACTACTTGTGTAACTGCACTTAGGGAAAGCAAGAAAGAAACTGAAAGCAAACTACTATGTACAACTAACTAGGAATATTTGCTTCTCTCCTAGATGAAAGGGAAAATTTATTAAGTCCCCTTCCTATAAAGAAGACTTATGGTGGTAGGCAAGTAGCTAAATAAAAAAGAGAGTTGGTGACTTGCTCCCCTTGCTTGTCACCTGCATTGGCTGATATTCGAGTGAATCAAATTTGAACATGCTCCCAACATATGTGTACTCTATTTGTTCTTAGAAGCTTGTTGAATGCTTGTTCTTCATGTTGGTGCTTTTCACCAAGAAATTTGTGGCTACTGGCTCATCACCATAAGCCCTTTGATCTACATAGTTCCTCTGCAATGCCTCATGGTCTGACCCATTTCCTTCTGCCTCATTGAAGACCCTATCAGACTCATCCTCTGCTTCCTCTTGGCCTTCTTAAAGAAGGGTGACTGTGATGATGTCTAAAATGGACTCACAAAATGATTGCTCATCCCACAGAACATCACCTCTTTGTTCAAAAATATCTTCTTCAAGGCCTCCCTCAAGGAAGATAGACCTCTCCTTTTGCTCCTCAAAGATCAGGACCTCTAGATGTTCAAAGGTAACCTCTTAATCCTCCTCCAACTCAGGCTCTTTAGCATAGTCATCCTCCTCATCAAAATAGTAGGGAAGTTCATCGAACAAAGGGGAAGAGAGCTCACCATGCTTTTGTTCCTCCTCGTATTGCTGGAACATTTGCATGTATGCGTGACCTGAGTCTTCTCCATTATTGATGATGCCTTCAAAAAAAGCCTCAATGATGATTTATTCTTCACTATAGCTCATGATAGCCCATTGAAAAACTACATATTGGATCTTCTACTCCTCACTCACCTCCTTCAAAATAGGTTCTTCCTTGAGAAGGGGTGAAGTGGGAAAACCATGTGGAAGAGGAGGCAGTCCTTGAGCTAGAATCAAATGATTCTCCTCTTTCCATCTAGTCAACACTTCATCTATATCAGGTGTGGCCTAATAACTCTCTTTGAAATGTGTAGGTGGGGTGTGTTTAGACATGGAATGTGCCATTGGGTTTGAACCATCCATCACACACTGGCTGAGGAATCTCTCTCTGGATTCTAACTTTATAATTCTCCTAGCTAGATCCTATTGGGAGAGCCTATCCTAGAAGTCACCAGCATCATCATGAGTAGGGGCAACATCATCTTCTTCAAGGTTTTGAGAAAAACCTTGCTTCTCCTCCTTCTTGCCCCATGATTCTATTATTTTCCCATCATTTAGGACCTCAAAATTGGAATTTTGCTCCTGTGAACAAGTAGCAACATTGTTTTCTCCAATGTCTTGGGGCTCCTCCACAAGGTCTAGAAGTTCAAACTCTCTTTCAAGAAGAAGTCTCATCATAGCCTATAAATCTTTAATTTATTTGGCTAGATTATCCTGAAAGAGTCTTTTTTGGAGGTTACTAGCATCATCCTCTTCAAGGGTCTAGGCTGGTTCCTGGCATTCCTTCCTCCAACTCAGAATCTGCACATCATGTTGAAGGACTTGGGGAGGTTGAGGAATGTTAAGAAGAGACTGTTGATGCACCAGAAGAGTCTCTAGAAAAGAGATGTGTTGGCTCGTGGTATTCCCCCCAATGGAAGATTCATAATCTAAGGAGTTTAGAAGGTTCATCTCCATGGGAGGTTGTTTTGATGCCCTCTGGTGTTGGAAAGCAAGGTGCATAGGATTGAGAGTAGATGCATCAGATGAGCTAGAGTGGGTGAGTGTTATCTGATAGAAAGGATTTGGTGTAAAAGAGGGGGCTTTCTTCAGAATAGGAGGGGGCACATAAGGCTGACTACCTTGAATAAATGGATTTCTCCATTTTTCTACCTCTTCCTCCATGGATTGTAAGGCATGTGCTTGCCTAAACAAACACTCTTGTGTATACATTAGCTCCTACTAATATCCATACTGCTCCTCTAGTCTATCAATCTCCATCATCTACTTCTCAAACTCTAGGCCCATTTCCCTTATCATTGAAGGGAAACTAGGAGGGCTACTTGAAGCGATTCTCTAAAAATATCGAGCTTGATCATAGTCATATGAAGGAAAACAAGACCCATGATTTTGTGCAAAGGAAATATACATACAAAAATGTGATTTCTAATGGCACCAAGCTACTTAACTAATAGATTCAACTTGGAGTTGCCATTGGTGTTGATGTAAAAGCCTCTAAAGGCTAGTCGGTTGAAGAACACACCAAAAATTCTTCAACTCTTTAGACACAACTTATCCTAGTTGGTCCCACTGAGCGTGCCAGAAATTGTTGATGTAGAAGATTGCACCCTTGGTAGGAGGTTGAACTCCTACCACCTTCACACAACAATGGAAACTCCCCTCTAACCTGTGGGACCAACGAAGCTAGAGGGGAGAGTCTCTAGATGAGGGCTAGCTCAATTTGATGTATCATTTAGGCCTTAGTTTCTCTTACTACTAAAAGACAAAATGAAAAAAGGGGGGATGAAAAGGGAGAGAGAGATGCTAAAAACAAAGCCTAAGCCTAAAAAGTAAGAGGTGATACACCAAAAAATACCAAAAAATATGACCTACCCCACCTGAACATATGCTTTTCACCAAAAAGAAACACCTATACACTTCATCTGACATGAGAGAACCTTCTGCATCAGTGGGTTAGGGGTCCATGGAGATATAAGGAGGAAATAACTACTAGAGGCATCCAAAGACACACTACAGTAGCCTATCCACTTCAAATATACTCCTCTAGGGACACTTCTGATAGGCCTGTAAAAGGAAACTCAAAGATGCACCAGACATGCTGAAATCATTCTATAAAATCTTTAATAAAATGACTTAATATAGATGCATAGACACATACTAAAGATGCAAAACTCAGAATGGAGGTAAATATGCTAAGTTTTGATTGAAGGTAAAAATTTGGCAGTTCTGCCTTACAAGCCCAAGAGATTTTTAGGCAGAGTTTTGCATTAAGGCTAAGAGTGGATTTTTTTCTCAAAAGAGAATTTTACAATATATAAGAAGAGGAATAAAACTTGGCACTTCTTGGAAAGATTTTTTGGCACTCATTTCTTCAAGTGGCCCATGTGCATTCTAAATCTTGGGAAGAGGAAACCACTGTTATTGATGTCATTCTTTAGAAAAGGCCTACTAGAACCATGTTGTACAATCACCAAAATTGAATTTGGCATTCAAGCATTGCCATGCCTCTTTCCTACAAATAGACTACAGTTTGTCCCCTCATCAATGCCAACTATAGAAAAATAGGTCACACTTCTCATCTACAATAACTCACCTTCTCTTCACCACTTAAATGCTTTGTCTTTTCTACTCCTTGTATTCTTCCTAGTCTTTCAGCCCTTAGGGGTGATCTCTTGGTGGGTCACTGCACTCCTTGGGGCTCTTTCCATGATTTGGTGCTAAGGTAGTTCAAAAACAATGGCTACTTCACTATGTTAAATTTGATGTTCACATGGCCGTCACCCAATGGCTAGTTTGTTTGCGTAAATTTGATGGCTTTCAAAACTTCACCATCCTCAGCAAAGTCATCAGGTTTTTTGTTTTTGGCCTTTTCCTCACAAGTTTTCTATTTCAGGCTTTTTCCCATGGACAAAAAGTCTACAAGAATTGGCCACTTTGTCTTTTCTATCAGGCTCTTTGAACTTTCCCTGCACTGGTGGTCTCTCCCTGAATTCCTTCAGGCTTTCTGTCTGAAGGAATTCCTTCAGACAAAAAGTCTGAAAGAATTTAGCCTTTGCCTTAACAAAAATTCCAAAAATTTAAAACACCCCTTTTGTGGCCCCTTTGAAGTGTTTGCCCTCCACAAGGGCTCTTAGACTTTGAACTGCCCTCTGCAAGGGCATTTGAACCTTCGGTCTACCCTCCAGCTGTAGGGCACACCCTTGAACCAAGCTATTGAACCAACCCATTGAAACAAAATTGGTTCAACAGTTTAATTATTTCAATAGTTTAACCACTATGCATTGAGCTTGTTGAACTTAGCCTTTGATCTTTCCTTATTCACTTCTACCATTGAACTTGCACATTGAACTAGAGGCATTTTGAACTGATGCTGCTTAAACATAAGTATTGAACCAAATGATTGAACCATCTAACTGAACCGATTTAATGGTTTAATGAAGCATGCTGATGAACTTGCCAATGGACCCAGTGTCTGAACCCACTAATGAACTGAGCACCGAAGTGTTGAACCAATGCCATTGAACCACTCTTTGAACTGGTTCAATGATTCAAATCTGTGCACTGATGAATCAAAATGCATTGAACTTTAATCGCTGAAACAAGGCCTTGAACTTTGTCGATGAACTTTAAATGTTGGACCCATGTTGAACCAAAGCTGCTGACCAAAGGTGTTGAACCAAGCCTAAAAAATGAAGCAATAGACTTGAAGCGATGAACCAGGATTTGAAATGGAGTGATTAAACTGCCGATTGAAACAAAGCTTTAACCAAGGCTGATTGAACTGGCGATTGAACTAGGCATTAAACCAAGTTATTGAACTATGTTTAATGGTTCAACGATGCCAACCTTCTTGTAATGTTCTTCAGACCAAAGCCTAAAGAAGCCTTATAAAAACCCATTACTCTCTCAACTGATCCTTCATGTGCCAAAGGACTAACCTGCAGAGTCCATAGATTTAGACCAATAGAGTCTGTAGATTTAGACCTGCAGAGTTCATAGAAATCCAAAACCTATAGAGTCCATAGTTTTAGACCTATAGAGTCCATAGAAATTCTATAAAATCTGTAGAAATGAATAGATTCATGCAAAACTAGAAAATGAAATGGCCTAGAATAGCAAGGATAGAAGGGGACTGATTTTTGGCCTATTGGGCGAAAAATGGTCAACACATACATCATCCATGAGTTATCACAACTAGGAATAGTAGTCTTAAGGGATTTATAGGGAAATATTTTACCTATAAGTGTGAATGGAATTACGATAAAACCCTACCACCAATAATTCATGTACGTATGTCTAAACAAGTGTTGAATCACACCACTTTAGTCTAGGATTTGATTTGAATTATGTTATGTGGGTTTGGTTTTTTTCATTTATGCTATATGTCTATATTAGAGTGTGTCCAAATAATTTTTGACTAGTGAAAAAGATGATTTATTAAATAAATCACCATCAATATTGTACAAATTGAGTAAAAAAATATATCATGCCAAATAAGGAATGACTACGTTATAAATTATGTCTAGGAAAGACATGCACGATAAGATCCTAAATAGATAATGAATAATGAATATTTAGGTTTGATTAAATGAAAAAATAAGGGAAAAGGTAAAATCAATGAAAATATAATAAAGTACATTATGCAAATGATAATGTGACACATCACATCATTTATTTAAATTTTCACAAAAGGAAAGCCAACTCAACCAGAAGTACACCAACTTAGTAAAAGATGATCTTATTAATTTATCAATATCTAAATGAATATAAAGGTACAATAAACCATATTCAAAGCTTATTTTGGTATAGGTATGTGAGGATCTATAAATATATGACCTTATTAATCAATTAGTTATTTTACTGTTAGTCAATTTTTGTGTCTTTGTGTCTTTTAGTTTTAGGCATTATGTAGAAACCAAAGTGTCTAAAGTATTCATAATAGTGTATATGGATGAGTTCAATCATTCTCAATTGATAAAAGGTATCACAATGGCATAAAAATAATATATAATAATTAGGGAAAACTTATGCCAAATGAGTTTCACAAACCTAGATGTGCAAATTTTATCAAGGCTAGAGATTTATGCTTATTCATTCAAAAAGGAGCTTAAGCTAAAAAACCCTTAGTGGTAGTGTATATAAACTGACTCTAAAATACAAGCATTGATCATTTGATCTACTTACATACATTTGTCTAATTGGGTGATGTAATGGAGCTATTATTGGGTAGATATAACGAAGGAAAGATTTATATTTCTTTAGATGTCACCATATACATGAATGAAGTTATAATGGCATGAGCTAGGTGAATAGTGGAAAGCAAAGACCTTTGGGTCTATACAATTCAAAATCCCCACTAATCCTTCTATAAATTAAAGTTGCATATACTAAAAGAAACCTATGGATCCCTTTGGAAGATATCATATATGAGACAGTTCACACTATCATAGACTACATGAAAAGATTATAGTAGAAGACCAAGGAGATAAAAGAGGAAACAAAAGGATTAATTGATATCTCCCATCATATGGTTCACCATGATGAAGAGTTCAATTGTCTAGAGTTATTAGTTTCAAAACTCATCAATAATATTAATAAGTAATTGGCCTCAACAAAGCAGACTGTTTAATATTAATTCTTGGTCTTGTTGTTGGTATTTACCTAGTGCAAATCTCTTGGGGGTATAATACACCTATATGTTAACTATTGGAAAAATATATAATTCACAAACCTTAAATAAAAATGTGAATAGTGTATGTAATTTTCACATATCTAAAATTTCAATCTATGATGGGATAAATTGGTAGAGCTCATTTTTAGTGACCTAGCATCCATGTTGATGTGATGCAATACCTAGGCCAATATGTAGTAGCTAAAAAAATAATACAAGGTAAAAATATTATAATTCATGAGATTATAAAGGTACTCGATGCACCTTTACCTTTCTTTGTTGACATGAAAATACCGTATAAGGAAGTTATAAATCAAAAGACATTTATTATGAGAAGAGAAACATTATTATAGATAATACCACTAAGCCCTCCATCCCAACCTTATTCCTCATTGTAGCCACAAATAACCACATCAGTTCCACTAGACTATGGAAAATATAAGGTCTTGATAGGCCACAAATCTCCTTCTCCATCTAGGTGGAATACAATGAGGTAGAGGACCTGGTTAGATGATCCTCGTGTTCTTAGGATTGCAACCCAATGTTAATGTCTCTAAATAGAGATAGATGAATAAGAGGTATTTAGAATGATGATGGCCAACATGGTTAGAGATCTATATTAGAGGGAATATGAGAAAGAGTTTTTATTTTGAAAATTGGTATGCACTATCTAAATGTATAAGAAGCTACCATCACATCTATTGGTGCAGCTACCTATTTTTCCTCCTTTAATTATATTGGATATAGATTATAAAGAGGCTAAACTTTAAAAAAATCAATTGGATATTATATTAGGAGGGGAATTTGGTATTAATTCACACCCATAATCATTTTATCCCCTACCATAAAGTCATCTTAAATCCCTTACACACAATAAATAGATGTTGTGGCACTATAATCCAACTACAAAAGAATTAGAGTAAATAACAACTCTTTCAAATCTTATATAGGAAGAAGTTGTGATAATTTCATAAGATACTCCAACCACACAAACATATCCATGGTAAAAAAAAAAAATATAATGATATAACCATGTATTACTTAGCTCTAGTCAAAATAAAGACCATGTTAATATATAAATAATTCAAGAGGCTATGATTATTTATTTATCATCGTATTCTAATGAGCCCATTAGTGACATCGAGGAGGTGGATTTAGATACACAATTTTAGGAAGAACAAAAAACTACACATGAATAAGTGTTGAGGTTATCCCAAACACGAGCTCAACAGAAGTAAAAGTGTCATACTAAGGTAGATCTTAAGCTACAAGTGGATGCAACACAAAGATGACAAGACATAGATATGGATGCAAAGAAATAGAAAATAGAAGAAGTAAAAGAAAACCAACATTTAAAAAAAATGCATGTGGAGGAAGAGGACATATAGAAATGTAAAGTACATGTATCATAGGTATAAAAATCTCTCCAAAAAAAAGTGGAGCAAGATGCTTCAAATAGGGATAATAAAAAATTGGAGGCTCAGTGCAAGGATGCCACTATAAAACAAGTGGTAGATGAGAAAGAAGATGAGGATAATTTAAATAAAGATGATGAATCCAAATTATCCATTATGAAATAAGAACTAGAATAGTAGGATAATGAGGTTGCTATGACACACAAGAAAGAATAATAGTAATGAGAGGTATCCGAGCCATAAAAGAAGTTGAGGTAAAAAATGATCCCAAAGAAGACATTATGACCAAGTTGAAAGAACATGGAAAATAATAAGGATGTTATGGCAAGGGTGTAAGACACACATGTTGTAGAAGACAAGGCAAAGGAAACACAAGATAAATCCACCATATTACAAACATAGGCCAAGGGGGATCATAAGGATATACAAGTAGAGGCTCCACTGAAAGGACTATAAAACATTGAACTTTGGGATGTTCCTATAATGTCCACTCGATCAAATATATTTTCCTTTCCTATTACTCTACTATAATGAATCTTTTTAAGTTACCCAACTATAACATTGGCAGTGGTTATAACCATGACTGCATCATATATATATGTTGTGCAACTTTCTAGAGCCAAATATGTTAAGGATGCTTTGCAATTCATGAGTCTAATACATAGAAAACTATCTCTTTGGAATGAAAGGTTGAAAAACTAGAATAGGAAAATGTAGAGCCAAGGGAGAAGATATGCAATGTTAGCTAGGTTATTGAAGATGCATGCGTAACCCTATACACTCAAGTCATCAATACTAATACCCTATTAGATCACTAAAATCTCCCTCTTTTAGTCTTACAACTTGTTGGTTGATTATTTTGTCTATCAGCATACTGGTAAACAAAATAGGTCTTATCAGCCAAAGCAAGAAGATTAGTCATCCTCATGTGTAAGTTTATAACATCAGAAGGAGACTTCTCTCTCCCCTCATCAAGGGGAGGTTCCCTATGGATATATATATATATATATATATATATATATATATATATATGAACAAAAAATAGTACTCAAGGGTAGGACCAGGCATCCATCTCTCTTTCTTTAGAGATGATGTATACAAAACAAAGGAGGAATTCAAGAGAATGACAAACAACACTCCTCTTCTTTCAGAAGAACTGTTCAACCAGCCACAAGAATACTCCTAGAAATAAAAGCAGAATATGACTGAAGTATGGTAACTAGCAAATCAAGACACAGCACAAAGTCTGCACATGAAATACTCAAGAGTGATATACGAAGAACAATGGAAGCTCAAAGTCTTTCCAAAGTTCTTTACACAACAATGAAAATACAAACACACTGAAGGCATCTATGGGGGTGCAAAGTCTCTCCACACTTGATTCTCCAGGACACCTTCTTGACAAATTAACTAATTCTACTTATTAAATCAATGAAACAAATAAGATATCACAGCACAAAGTCTAAAAAAGTCCCTTGTTTTCATTAACAAAATATGATAAATAGACTGAGCACAAAGTCTCAATGATGCCTCTCAATTTCAGCAGAGTTTCGTTCAGATTATCAAAAAGAAGATCCTCCTTACAATCAAGAAAAGTCCCTTATATAGTCTCTTCAAAAGGACTTGGGAATAAATAATACATCAATTTGCATTGAAATCTGTTAAGGAGACGCCCTGGAACTTAGGGGCACTTTTCCTTTTGATTTTATAAATGTAAAGAAATAAGTCGTGCTTATTGAATGTTTGTACTTCCAATGTTCCACCTGGCAATTTTAATCTTATCTTCATCGTTCCTCCTTCTTCAGCCAATTGAATTGGGTCCTAGATTTAAATTGCTATTCTATTTCTTCCCCACTTTTTGCTAGTCTTGGCTTTGAAAATTGTGAATGTATTCTATTCTATATGTTCAAAAGAGCAATGACTATTTTACTGTCCTTGAAATTGACGTCTTCCTGCCCGTCACTATGTTTTCAATGGCTAGTTGCCTATGCTAAATTTGACATGTTCAGACACGTCATCCCTTGGTCTTCTTTTATCTTCCACTTGTCACTTTCCTAGAATGCACTTTACCCTTTTGGGCCTTGAGAAATGATCCTTTCAAGTATTTTGTTTGCCAGCCCTTTGGTGTCCATTGATTTTCCCTGGCCTTTTAATCAGGTCAAGCCTTTGAACAAGTCAAAGGATGATTTGGTTGGTAAAGTGTCCTCTGTAAGGACACTTGTCCTAAAAAAAAGTTTTATTTTGCATTGAACCATCCCTTTGAACCTAGTCGATGAACCTTTGTTGAACCAGTTCAAAGGTTCAATGAAGTGCACCAAGCCTTTGAACCAAAGTCAATGAAAGTGTTGAACCGCTTGATTGAACCCACCTTTGAACTGTTTGAAGTGACTGAACTTTGAAATTTTCCCAAAAAATGAACAAATGTTGAAAATCAAATATTTTGACTGAAAACTCCCTGCAAGAGTCTATAGATTTTCCTTTTCCTGTACAGTCTGTAGGTTCTTCTTCCTGCTGAGTCAATAGATTCAAGCCTGTAGAGTCCATAGATTTAAGCCTGCAGAGTCTGTAGATTTTCTGAAAAGCTTGGAAAAATGAGAATTTTGAAGGCTCAAGACAAAATTAGGAAAGGGAAGAGATAATTTTGGTCTGTAGGACCAAAATAATTCAAATGTTGTCCCAAAAAATAGCTAACACTTTTTGGGGACAACAGCTGGCTCTAATTGGGGAACTTCTATCAATTGTAAAACGAATTGGAAGGAGTAGAATCTAGAATCTCCAGTGCCTTCAAGTGTACCATTGGGCTTCAGATTCATGCTTTCAAGAAATGAGAGACAACAAGAACAAAAGAAAACAAAACAAAATAGAAATTAAAACTGTACAAGTATACATATATACAGAGGTGATGATCTGACACTTCAAGAATTGAAGTGTTTCAAATGCTGCTTCTTGAGAGACAGTGAAAATAGTGTGCCATCTTGGTAAACTAGTAGGAAACCATTTTGTCCCCAAAAATGGTGATGGTTAAATGGAGCTCTCCATGAAGAAACTAATTTTTTACATCTTCTTGTTCACTCTTTCCTCTTCTTGCCCCATGGCAGGATGTGGTCTTCAAACTGGAAATTATCACTCCTTATTGTCTTGGTGACAGATTCCTTTGCCTAATTTTGATTTGTAGTAGCATGGTCCAGTATTATAACTTGTTTTTCTACCAGTCCAACATATGATTGAATCATCCAAGTCAAATTCTTGACAAACTGTCAGATTATCATCTCCTTTGGTGTCAAGGAGTTTGACTTCTTCATCTTGAGCAATCTTCAATTTAGGCAATAGAAATTCACCTCCAGCTATATTGTTGGTGTTGTTGGCTTCCAAATTACATGAAGGAAGAATATTTCTTTGAGGAGATATCAATATAGTCCCAACTCCATCATTGGTAGAAGAATTGCTGTCATCATCAAAAGTTGATCTCTTATCAGATTTCTCCTCATTAGAGATGAAAGATCCTTCCTTGTTTATATTGTGCTCTACCAATTCTCCTGAAATCTTGTTTGGATCAATTCTTGGATTTTTAGCTACAGGACTTTCATCTGTAGGAACATGAGCATCTTCTATGGTAAATAAATAATTACCATTACCTGAATATTCAAATAGAATTTGTGCTGCAGGGGATGATGTTTGGGTAACCACATACTTTGCTTCCTTTTCAGGAAGTAATCTTTTCATCACACCTTAGACAGGGATCCTTTCCTTAGATAGATCCATTTTCAGTTCTCCTCCCACGTCCTTACAAAAATTCCATCCAAGGAAAATGCCATAAGATGCTGGAACTTCAGCCACTAATACAGTCATTTTAATCCTCTTGTCCGAAAAGGCTGCAAATGCAAATTGAGCATCTTTGATCTGCCCCAACAATGGCACTTATTTGTTCTCCATGGAGAAACATCTACCAAACATCTTAGTCAATGTGAGACCAAGAGATTTAGCAACTTTGGTAGGCATTACATTATCAGAGGATCCTAAATCTATTATACAATTACTCAGCTTGTGGCCATTGATTAACAAGGAAACATAGAAGGGTTCTATTTTTCCAAAAGAAGCTGGAGGAGTAATAATCAAATTATTTGGACTAGGCATATTTATTTGGGAATTAGAAGTCACTTTTTTGGCCTTTTGCACTACAGGGATGGTCTTATTTTTAACATATTGGACCAACTTATCCAGTTGATCTGGGTTGGACTGCAAGGACTCAAATTTAGACATTTGTATTTTTGTCTTTTTTACATGGTCAATTATATCAAATGGCTAAAATGAACTAGGCACAGAGATAGGTATTTTAGCTTTTTGATTCTTAGAAGGAGCGAGAGGAATACTGGTTTGTAAATTAGAAGTAGAAGGAGAAGGTGCAACAGATGTATTTACCTTTTGAATTACTGGATCTTTTGGTTGAAAGGGCATAATTGATCCATGCTTGGCAATTGTGACTGCTGGTTGTCATTGCTCTTCTGTCCTTCCTTTATCAGCCTGCTAGACTGATTGGTTCTTAGATCTATTAAACACTGCATATGATCCATTTGAAGCTTCTCCTTTGCTTCCAGGTTCATCCTGATAATTCAGGAAATCAATGTGGGAGTCACCAACTGATTCTTCTTGACTATCTTCAATGATATTAGCATCATTTTCTTGATATAATTCAGGCTGATAAGAAAAATCTGATTCTATCTCAAGATATCCCATTGCTAAATTAGTTGGAAGAGCTTCCAAGGCAAGTTTTCCTTGTGGAGGCGGAAGACGATTTTGTTGTCCTTGGTTTCTAGCAACATTGCCTTGATATGACTGATTTGGGAATGTTCTTCTGTATGTAAGAGCAGAAGACATTCCTTGAGCCATTTTCTTTTTGAGGGCAAGGATCTCATTTGCTAATTTCTACACCATTGGATCTGTAGTGCTTGTAGATACAAATTCTGATGATGATGAAGCTCTATTTTTATTGGGATCTTTTCTTATTTTTCCTGCTAATATGAGATCATCTTCTACTTCAGTGGCCAAAAGTTGAGCTACCTTGAGATCTATTTGGTCAGCACGTCTTAAGATGAAACTGACTTCTGGTAGCTAAGAATTAATGAAAAAGCATTTAAGATTCTCAGCTGTAGGTCTGAAAATCATAAGAATTCTATTTCTCAACTTGTCAAATTTAGCTATGAAATCTCTCATAGGCTCATGTGGCTCTTTTTTCATTTGTGTAAGTTGAGCCAGAAGTGTATGTGCATCATCTACAAGTTTGAATCTTGCTTCAAACTTGGCTTTGATAGTGTCCCAGCCAGTCACTGATCCAACTTGCAGATGGTATAACCAATCTGCAATAGCACCTTGTAGTGTTTCAACAAAAAACTTGATTGTTACATCTTCAAACTCTACCCCAATTACTCCACAAGCTATACTTAATGCTGAAATATGTTCATCAGGACGAACTTTTCCATCACCATGGAATTTTAGGAAATTCTTCCTAGAACTGCATGGAAGCTCATGTAGAGGAGGAGTAAGATTGAAAGGGCCAAAAGCATTACCCCAGGGACCTTGAACTGCCATGATTTAATTATGAACAATAGGGATAACACATCTGAGTGGAGTTTCCAGATTATAGGAAAAAAATGGAAAAGAAATTGGCCCTGCTTCAGCTTAAAGCTTGAGGCTTCAAACTGTGCTTTCTTTCTTAGTAGCTCTAGTTTTGCAGACCAGATAATATAATGGAGATGGATGAAAATGGAGATGGATAATAAGGCTATAATGATAATGGGTAAGACCCAGATGGGAGTTGCCAGACTCTATAATGGATAAGGGTAGGGACTGCTTGTTCAAGATCCCCAGCGGAGTTGCCAAAAAACTATTGGTTGATTATTTTGTCTATCAGTATACAGGTAAACAAAATAGGTCTTATCAGTCAAAGCAAGAAGATTAGTCATCCTAATGTGTAACTGTATAACATCAGAAGGAGACTTCTCTCTCCTCTCATCAAGGGGAGGTTCCCTATGGATATGCTATATATATATATATATATGAACAGAAAATAGTACTCAAGGGTAGGACCAGACATCCATCTCTCTTTCTTTAGAGATGATGCATACAAAACAAAGGAGGAATTCAAGAGAATGACAGACAACACTCCTCTTCTTTTAGAAGAACTATTCAACTAGCCACAAGAATACTCCTAGAAATAAAAGTAGAATATGACTAAAATATGGTAACCAGCAAATCAAGACACATCACAAAGTCTGCACATGAAATACTCAAGAGTGATATATGAAGAAAAATGGAAGCTCAAAGTATTTCCAAATTTCTTTACACAGTAATGAAAATACAAACACACTAAAGGTAGCTATGGGGGCACAAAGTCTCTCCACACTTGATTCTCCAAGACACCTTCTTGACAAATTAACTAATTTTGCTTATTAAATCAATGAAATAAATAAGATATCACAGCACAAAGTCTAAAAAAGTCCCTTGTTTTCATTAAAAAAATATGATAAATAGATTGAGCACAAAGTCTCAATGATGCGTCTCAATTTTGGTAGAGTTTCGTTTAGATTATCAAAAAGAAGATCCTCCTTACAATCAAGAAAAGTCCCTTATATAGTCTCTTCAAAAGGATTTGGTAACAAATAATACATCAATTTGCATTGAAATCTATTAAGGAGATGCGTTGGAACTTAGGGGTACTTTTCCCTTTGATTTTATCAATGCAAGGAAATAAGTTGCGCTTATTAAAATTTTGTACTTCCAATGTTCCACCTGGCAATTTTAATCTTATCTTCATCGTTCCTCCTTCTTCAGCCAATTGAATCGGGTCCTGGATTTAAATTGCTATTCTATTTCTTCCCCACTTTCTGCTGGTCTTGGCCTTGAAAATTGTGAATGTATTATGTGATGTATGTTCAAAAGATCAATGGCTATTTTACTATCCCTAAAATTGACATCTTCCTACCCATCACTGTGTTTTCAACAGCTAGTTGACTGTGCTAAATTTGATGTGTTTGGGCATGTCATCCCTTGGTCTTCTTTTATCTTCCACTTGTCACTTTCCCAGAATGCACTTTACCCTTTCGATCCCTGAGAAATGATCCTTTAAAGTCTTTTTTTGTCAGCCCTTCGTGTCCTTCATTTATTTTCCCTGGCCTTTTAATTGGGTCAAGCCTTTGAACAAGTCAAAGGATGCTTTGGTCGGTAAAGTGTCCTCCACAAGGACACTTGTCCTACAAAAAAAATTTCTTTTGCATTGAACCATCCATTTGAACCTAGTCGATGAAACTTTATTGAACTGGTTCAAAGGTTCAATGAAGCGCATCAAGCCTTTGAACCAAAGCCAATGAAAGTGTTAAACCGCTTGATTAAACCCGCTTTTGAATTGTTTGAAGTGAATGAACTTTGAACTTTTCCCAGAAAATGAACAAATGTTGAAAATCATATCTTTTGACTGAAAACTGCCTGCAAGAGTCTGTAGATTTTCCTTTTCTTGTACAGTCTGTAGGTTCTTCTTCCTACTGAGTCAATAGATTCAAGCCTACAGAGTCCATATATTTAAGCCTATAGAGTCCGTAGATTTTTTGAAAAGCTTGGAAAAATGAGAATTTTGAAGGCTCAAGACAAAATTAGGAAAGGGAAGAGATAATTTTCATCTGTAGGACCAAAATAATTCAAATGTTGTCCCAAAAAATAGCTGACATTTTTTGGGGGACAACACAACTTATGAAGGACTAGTAGGCAATCCAATAATTTCTTAATGTCATGTTAAAAATGACGGGGGTCATTAGTCCCCTTCATTTAATATTACCAATCTAGATTTGGTGTTTAAAGGCTATATGAAACAAGAGAAATATACCTTTGTAAAATGGCTCCTTCTATCATACTCTACACTTTTAGAAATTGAAAATTACACTTGAAGAAAATATATTACACATGCAGAAAGTAAATCACACTTGCATAAATTAAATCACACTTCAAAAAATTAAAGCACACTTGTAGAAGGTAAATTGATGAATTGAAAATAAATTAAAAACAAATAAAACCTTTGTAGGTCCAAACATACTATAGAAAAATAAATGATTACAACATCAATGAAGATAATTATAGAATAAAGGGATAAACATAAATACATTGATCCATCTTCCTTGGAATGAGTGGCCAGTTCATTCCTCAAAAGAGGATTTCACTTAGAACACAGGTTTTGAAATATGCTTCTCATAATAATATAAATAAAAGTGTATTGATTAATTCATTCGGGTATGGAAGGTTGCATTTATAATTTCATGCTTCCAAGAAACACCTTATTTGGGAGTAACAATTGAGATACTCTATCCTATCTCAATCTCCACAAAATATGGATAGATATTTATTCTAATAAGAAAATCCATTATAGCATATTCTTGATCTCCACCTAATATGAGAGGGATATTTATTGAAATCAATTTACATAAACCTATATTTGAATATAATCTATAATAGAAAGTCTATACATAGAAATCTATATTTAGAAAGACTACAAATGGAAAATAATCTTTGTGATGGATGGAATATTATAATAAATTTTGAAATACTTCCCAAATAAGTCTTTATTGGTTTTGTTGAAGTATATATAAACTTTTTAAAGTCTACATCAAGCTTGGTATAATTTGTAGCTGGATGATGTAATCCATAAGTAATCTATAGATGGGTGATGTAATACCTAGCTGATCTATAGATAGATGACCTAATCTATAGATGGTTTGATGTAATCCATAATTTTTCTAAAAATCCTTTTATAATATTTAGATATTGTATCAAGCCTGTATTAATCTATAGCTACTATAACAAGCTTGTAGCAGTCCATAGCAAACTTATGGGATTTTGTAACAAGCTTGTGGGGGTTTTTATTAGGACTGTAACTTGACCAAAATGTTGTATCCATTATATAAGTTATTAGGTTGTGGAGCTAAAAGCTTCACCTTAAGGCAAACATGGAGGTTTCTGAGCGTATGTAGTCACCAACATCGGCAGGCCACAATCGACATCAGTCAAGGGAAGCGCAGAAGGAAACTGGCATCGGCAAGAGATCAGCTAGCGTCGATCACCTCCAGTCAGGTAAGGACTAACGTCGGTCACCTATGGCAGTTAAAACTATTGTTGACAAATAGTTAGTTAAGTGAACATAGAGTTTGCATGATAAAGACCAGTTTGAGTCTTTGAGCCACTTGTCTAATTATTGTATGCATGAGATATATATAATAGACTCATGGGCTGTATTGTTAAGTGTAGAACTTGTAGAACCCAAGTGTAGAACTTAGAGAGTTCTTCCCATGGTGGAATCAAGTAGGATTCCTCATGTATGTAAGATCAGGTTTGATATGTAGGGTGTTGCAGGATCATGGTGGAGATCTACATGTGATAAGTAAGATCAGGTTGGTCTACAGGGATGTGTGTATGCGAGGGTTAGAAGAGGATCAGCGGGGGAGAAAGATCAAGGTGATAATAATACATCAGGAGTAGGATCATGGTGAGATCTACTTAGAGTATCGATTCGTAATCGATTGTACAGGTGTATATTGAGGTGAACAACAACTTGTGCTAGCTGTGTGTTGTGACCTATGAGAGAAGATTACTCAGGTGGGAAGATTACTGGGAGCCCTTGACGAGGAAGCCACACAGAGGTGGAAGAAGAGTATGATCTCTTTATTGTAATTTCCTTTATAATGAGTTGAATACAATTATGTGTTGCCTCTCATATTCTGTGTGTTTTCTCATTGATAGTTATTTGTTCTTCTGGTTATTTCTACATGTTTAAGTTGCTTATACAAAGGTAATCATGTGTGCTCTTAATTCTGACAAGTTGTGTCAGAGCTTTGGGGAACTTAGGTCCTATCAAATGGTATCAAAGTGAGGTTGGATGTTCTCAGAGCGAGTTTGACTAACAGATGGCCAGATCTGGTTAGTGGTTTGTTGATTATAGGTTACTCATAGGGGTTTCTGATTGAGTGGGAGTATAGCAATGGCAGAAGAAGGTAAGCTAAGAACGAAGAAAGTCAGGCACAGGATTAACACCACAAGGAGTGTGGTGGGTTGTCTTCAAGTGGAAGCTTGAAGAGGAATATAAGCTAGGATGTAGATTAGATAGAGTACTAGTATGGGTATAGCTGTAGCTATTTATCTCTAAGTGGGAGATTGTTAGGGTGTGGAGCTAAAAGCTTCACCTTAAGGCAAACATGGAGGTTTATGAGCATATGTAATTGCCAGCATCGGTAGGCCACAACCGACGTCGGTCAAGGGAAGCATAGAAGGAAACTAGCATCGGTAGGAGATCAGCCAACATCGGTCACCTCCAATAAGGTAGGGACTGACGTCGGTCACCTGTGGTATTCAGAACTACTGTTGACGAATAGTCAGTTAAGTGAATGCAGAGTTTGTATGATAAAGACCAATTCGAGTCTTTGAGCTGCTTGTCTAATTAGTGTATGCATGAGGTCTATATAATAGACTCATGGGCTGTATTGTTAAGTGTAGAACTTCTATAACCCAAGTGTAGAACTTGGAGATTTCTTCCCATGGTGGAATCAAGTAGGATTCCTCATGTATGTAAGATCAGGTTTGATATGCAGGGTGTTACAGGATCATGGTGGAGATCTACATGTGATAAGTAAGATTAGGTTGGTCTGTAGGGATGTGTGTATGCGAGGGTCAGAAGAGGATCAGTGGGAGAGCAAGATCAAGCTGATAGTAATACATCAGGAGTAGGATCATGGTGAGATCTACTTGGAGTACCGGTTCATACTCGGTTGTACAGGTGTACAGTGAGGTGAACAACAACTTGTGTTAGCTGTGTGTTGTGACCTATGAGAGAAGATTACTCAGGTGGGAAGATTATTGGGAGCCCTTGAGGAGGAAGCCTCACAGAGGTGGAATAAGAGTGTGATCTCTTTATTGTAATTTCCTTTGTAATGAGTTGAATACAATTATGTGTTGCCTCTCATATTCTGTGTGTTTTCTCATTGATAGTTATTTGTTCTTCTGGTTATTTCCACATGTTTAAGTTGCTTATACAAAGGTAATCATGTGTGCTCTTAATTCTGACAAGTTGTGTCAGAGCTTTGGGGAACTTAGGTCCTATCATAAGTCTCTAACACTACTCTAACATTATTCTTGAGAGATTACTTCTTCATACTTTGAATCATTCTTATCTTAGCATGAACTATGTATGCACACATTGACATATTTTTTCCATTAATCATTAGTAATATCTATAAAATAGATAAAAATGAATTCTAAAGACATAACCATGATTTATACTTACTATTTTATTCTAAATAAACCATAAGTTTAAAAATTACATTTATATCTACTTACTATGCAATAAAAAGGATGTTATTTTATTGGTATAATGATCCATATAATGTTCTCATCAATAAATATAAACCACAAAGGCTGAAAAGGGGGTTCTCTATGAAAATTTTAAGGAGTATCAATAATATATTAAGTTTACAGTGGCCCAAGACACATAGTTGGCCAAGAAAATACTAAACTGAAAGTAATAGTTAGATGTAGTTTAGAGTCAAGCACAACCTAATTTTTTACAACCAACACTTATAAGTCAATTTTCCATGACCAAACATATACTCCCACATGTATGGGCATAGCTCTGTAGGCCTCTCTAAATGCCTGAGACTCTACCATGCAATAAATTCAAACCTAGCAGAACCAAATGTTGTGTAGTACCATTGTTAGGGTTTAAGCATAATGACATGTTGATAAGCTTACACACATACATATAGGCATAATTACTAAGATAGACACTTATTGATCTACTTTTCTCACTATAGAGGATAGAAACATTTGACAACTAACTTATTCTCAAGCACCTATGTGCACCCTACTATGAAGTGTTCAGGAATTTTTACTTAACTAATAATCTTATAAGACTGATTTAGCTAATCTAGATAGTTTGATTGCATCCTTAATGGACATACCCCCATTTATTCCCCTAACCAAATTTATCAAAATATTTGATAGAAGAAGAGTGTTGTGGATATTTCATCACATAGAGCACAAACATCATCATAAGATTATATTATCTCTACTGATCACCATATGCCTCCTCCTAACTAGTTCTTACATAGGTTTGTGATTTTGATGTTGGGTAATTTTAAGGTTTTAATATAGGATGGATCATAGTGAAAATTAGGGATAGGTTGGTTAAAAAAATTTGAAGTGTGTCAACATGGTTACACTAGTCTACTAAATACCCATAAGGGATGTCAATTGGCATGTTATTTAGTTAAAAACCTGTGAAGGTAGATAAATAATGTACAATGTGTGAAAACTGATAAAAAAAACACACACAATATAGAAATCATGTGAGTCTCACCTATATTTTATGTCCCACACCACCTAATTCTACAACATTTTAAGTTTGAGAAAGTGTTAGTGGGAGAATGTGAGTACCAAATTGCTTGGGTGGACATATATGACATGTGGCATGAACCACATTTTCCTTTTTTTTATATGGTTATTTTGAGTCATTCCATGGTTAGTATATTTTTGTCTTGTCTCAAGTTTATGGTGATACATATAAACATAATACAATTTGCCATATGTGTGTGCTAAGAATGGATTTAGAGGCTAGAATGACACAATTTTTAGGATATACATATTCCATAGATTGTAATAGAATGGGTTATTGATCATATTAATGAATAGATAGATGAATATTATTTAGGGAGACTCTAAAAAATATTGTAATAGAGTGTTTTGGTCTAATCATAAATTGGATTAAATATTCTTTTTTGTGATAAATGTATACTAGAGATTAAATGTGGATTTGATGTTATTTTCATATGCTTAAGTTTGTGCTTTATAGATCCATGTTTATGAGAAAGATTCATTTTAATTTATCCTATTTTATCTCTATTATTAGCATAATTAGATGTGATTACTATAAAAGTGTATTTTTCCATGTTAAATATATATAAACTTTACCTGTATGTTATACTTATGTATTTATCCAAGTGTTTTTGTAATCTCTTAGTTAGATCACACTATTATCCCTATAATTACCATGTTCTAGTGAATCCTAGGAACATTTTACAACACATAATTAGATTGGAATATATTTAGGGGGATCCTCTCATGCTACCATACATAGTCCTAGATCACCTCATAGAGTGGGAAATAACCTACCAATTATTCAATAATGTCATGGGTTTTTGCCTTGTTAGAAGACAAAATACCTACCTTGAGTTCCATGTGTTCATTGTTCACCACAAGTAAAAAATAATTTAGCCATTAAAAGTCATGGCCCAACATTGGGTCTCTTTTAATCTGAGCAAGGTGGAACACAAAGAGTGGAATCCTCAGGGAATAATACATGATAATGTGGAGAAGTACAAGATGTTCCTTAATAGCACATACCATCACAAAGGCCACCCAAATGATGAAATTCACCTCAATATAGATGATTATGGTGAATTTATTACAAATATATAAGCCATATCCCACCAAAAGGTTCAAGTATATTTACATACCAAGATTGTGTTGGAAGAGAGACCTACTCCTCCATAGACACCTCCAGTGCAACTAGACCCTCTATAGCAAGATCCATAGAGATCAATGATTAAAGTTGAGGAAATCGTACCTCATCTCTCCAAAAAATTATACAAGGGGTCCTAATAGCCACAACCCCATTTGATTCATCATCTAAATCACCTATATCCACCTCATAGGTAAGCTAGTATCAAACTCTATGATCTCTTAATTTCACAAGTAGTTTAGATTACTAAGGTATCCCATCTCAAGATCAACTTATGCAATTCCTAGAGCTGTCAACCCCACTCCTATATTATCTAATAAATTCCTTACTACTCCACCTAGTTTTCCATCACAAGTGAAATTGACCCCTGTTGTGGTCCTTCTTGTAGAAACCTTCATAAGCACCTAGGCTCCCCTAGCTCTATTGTCCTTAGTTACATTTACTTTTTTTAGCCTATAAACCCCAATGTAGCCTCCCCCTATGGTGATTATTCATCCATAAACTCTTATAAGTGCCCATATTTCCCTTAGCACTCTAAATTTGGAAATATTTGGTATATTGAGCCTCCCTAATCCACCTAACTTCTTGGTGATGGTAACTTCTCCAAGCCTTCCTAAAACCAAATTATGGCCATATTTAACCCTAGTGGCATGGTATGAACTATTAGAGATTGTTGGAACACCCTTATAGGTTAGCTCAACTCCTCCTAGGCCTAAATTTTGATCACACCTATATTATTAGTGAAACTAATGATCACATTTATCCAATAAACATTAGTAAGCTAAAAAAAAATGGTAATCCATCCTAGTGGTCTAATTGATCTAAAGGCTCTAGGGACTACAAGTACATCTACCCTTGATTTTTTATTTATTAATAAAAAAATAATAGGCCTACCATTAGTCACATAATATTTTTTAGAGGTTCTATCTAGGGAAATTCCTTTGAGCTTGATGACACTACATGTGAGGTCTAAACAAAATTTTGACATCCAAAAAAGGTTTATTTTGCCAAGGCTACCCCATAACCTCCAATTATGATTATAGTTATTTCATGTAAATATATATCTCTTAGACATGGATCCTTTGGGTTTGGATTCAATTGGCTAATCTCATCATTCCAATTGAATACTCATTTCATGGGTATGGTTGACCCTTAAGTATTCTTGACCCTTGATTAATTGAAGTCACACATGTTCCCTTGGGTTTCCCCTTTTGTGGTTACTCCTTTTTCCTCCATACCTCTACGTCTATCTTCCATCCCATTCCATGTCCCCTCTCAATTCTTGTCTCCTCCTCCCTTTCCTCCACCTTCTACTCTAGTTGCCACCACTCCTCATGTACCACCTTTCAATACCTTGGGGATGTTATATGGGCCAAGTTGGGTGGGGCCTATTGAAGACTAAAACACACAAATACTAGAGATGGTTTACCATGGGGACCTTGATATACAATTTTTATTTAATGTAGCCTTAGTTAGAATGATGAGAGTGATGACCCAAACTTTCACTTAGGAAGAGAACCCTATGGTATGGAAGACCTAATATTACATTTTCTCCCTTTATAAGAAAAGGAATATTACATGGGAATAGTATATTGTTGAGGACCCAATATTAGTAATAAAAGCCACAAATGAGCTCATGAATAATTTAATGGAAGACTTGAGAGACTATGTTAGGACCTTAGAGTCTTAGGGAAGGATCTCATTCATGTTCAGTCTAATTGGTGAGGTTGAAGGTTCACTTAAAAAATTATTAATAACCCTAAGAAAAGTGAGTGAGGATCTCTTAAAGACAACCATGCTATTATAAATGTCATAATACATTTTGGAATTGATCATAAAAATTGATATTATGTTCAATCATATGTTGTTATTCCTCTACAAGGGAATGTTATAGGAACTTAAGATCATACACCTCACTAACTTAAACTTACATAAAACATTCATGAGAATCATGATAAATTAACTTGAGGATTGGATTAAAAACATACTAACCACCATTGATCCCTTGGATAAAAATAGGCACCAAATACTTGAATACTTCAAGGAGCTTAATATTATAGTCCTCTTCTACTTAGATGACACCTTGCTTAGTTTTAACTAATTTAGAGTCCACATCAGCTAATTCAAGGAAGAAATGAATAAAAAGGTGGAAAATAAAAATAAGGATGGATCCAAGGCCATATTAGAACTTACCACAAAGTAAACTATGAGAATTAGCCTGGTTAATGAGGTGAAAGCCTCATTGTAATCTTCTCTCAGAGTTTATGACAAACTATTGACTCAACCATAGGTGCTCTTCCAAGATCCACTTTTAAATTTACCAAAGCTATACCGAGAGGTAAAATTTGTGGCTTAAACATTGATATATCATAAATATTTCCCAAATTAGATGTGGATTGATGCCTAAATGAACTCAAGCTAAATATCCTAGTGATCCTAATTGGGAGTGTATTATCAGACTCTAGGTTCTCCTTCTTGTCTTTTATATAACTATGATTATAATAATTGGATTGATGTAAATATTTTGGGCTATGATGAATAAGAGTGAGATCTCATATTTTTTGGATATGTGTCCCATATTATTCCCTATGTATTCTATTGTGAATATCTTTCATTAGGGTCAACACTTTTATAATTGAACACTTAAGATTAATATAAGTTCTTATCTTATTGCTCATAGATTTTTCATGTATACAAATTATTTAATTCAATTAATATAATAGTGTTAAAATAAATAAATCATGTGTTTTATACAAGTGTATGCACTGATTAAAATTAGTGTGAAGTTATTCTTATATGTTCTATAAACTATTTCACTTTCTTCAAACTCTCATAGAACTATGTGTTTAGAAACAAGTCCCATGCATGCTTATTTGTAAAAAAGTATTTTGGGATAAAAAATTCATTTTACCCTCGACACCTTACATGTATGTATGGATATTTATATTTCATGAAACTTGACATATAATGGTAAAACTATAGCTAGGCAATCCTTTGTTCTTAAGAATATATATTATTATGTGATCCAAAAATCTCCCTCTCTTGTCTTACCCTCCTTTCCATCTTAATTTTATTATTATCAAATGGTCCTCTTGAATTATTTATATATTTTAAAATTAATTAAATCAGGTATTGGGTAGTAAATTTATTAAAACTAGTTTAACTAGTTATGAAGGAACTCTATGTTAGTGAGAAAACATGAATTACATATATGGTGGTAATGTTGTATCTCTTGAAATTATATTATAAGAAGGATATTTAATCAAGCATAATTTATATATATTGTGGCCTATATTTTCTCAACAACAATCCTAAAATGAGAGGATAGAATTCCCCAATTATTCCCAAGATTGCTTAGTGAACCTAGCTCAATATATTTATTTGGGTGAATGATAGCTTGGACCAAACAACACAACCTACTAAGAATATCCACTAATTATTTTGACATATGGGTAAAATATGGTCCTAGTTTTATTATTTGATATTTAAAAAATGATATGAGGTCTCACTGAAATTATAGGGTAGATCTCACCTTTAGTAGGGAGGGTCATGTTGTTAGAGTTGTGGTAGTTACTATAGGTTTTATAAGTATCTCACAATTCTTGGCCTACTACCTTAGACAAGTTTGTAATATAGAATAAGAAGATTTTTTAAATTGATTATCCATGTTTTTGTGGAGTTATTGTTCAAAATAAATAAGGAATATTTTATTAAAGGTTGAAGGATCCTTATATATGTTTTAAGGTAAAAATATCTATTAAAATATTATCTAGACATATTCAAGGGGTGTATGTACCCAAAAAATAAATTAAAGAGATGATAAATATGGAAGAAATTAAAAAATAGGATTATCCCAAAGTATAACCCTTTATTTATTTGGATGATTCGGTTGATCAATTTGAATGGGAAGGGTTGGAAGGGCTAGTTGGTTAAGTTGAGGCATGAGAGTAGGGTTTTGTGTTATAAATGACAAAGGATGCTCTGGTAGATACAAATGTTTAAGATAAATTGTGTTTATCATTTAAGGTATATAATTAATAATTGATGGAGTTAAAATAATCCTCAAAATGGATAAGTATAAGGTAACAAAGCTCTTGATCTATGTTAGGCTTATGAAATTAATAAAAATGGGTTAGAGGATCTTAGGAAATTTTTTTTTCTCTGTTAGCTTTTTTATGGCCATTAAATTTCATCCATCAAGATAATGATATATGATTAGGATAGGCACAAGGATAAAATGAGGAAAAGGATTAGATATAGAGGGTTTTGGCTTGGTAGGCTGAAATGCATATTTATCTCACTACTTAGGATTATATTGGGAGGTTTTTCTCATCAAGATAATTTAATTAGCTGATTATGAGATTGGGGATAAGGGTGTAATGGAAAAATTATATTATAAATTATGAGTTAATATCACTCTTGATGTTTTTTATTAGTATTGGAACATGCATTCTATGAATTATTCCTACTTTGTGGAGATTGGCTTGTTTTGGGAGCATCATCCAAGAGTGAGGTAACATTGTTTGGATGTTGAAGCCAGGTTTATTTTTTATATTTTATTTGTGATTTTTTAATTAATTAATTAATTTATTTATTTTAAATCAATGTTTATATGTGTTCTCATTTTTAAGAGGTTTTGATTAGTTTTTTTTTTTTTAAATTTTTTTAACAAAGTTTTGAAAATTAAAATAAAAATACACTACTATTGAGATAAAAGTTATTGGAAAAAATTTAAATTAAATATTTTTCAATTTTTTATTATTATTATTTTTATTTTAAAAATTACATGATACTTAAAACTAAAATTTTGAACTAATAATGCAACTATTCATTTTTGAAATTTTCATTGATTTTTGAGTTGTAAAATTTCACCTACATGCACTAAAATGAATACTTTTATTTTTATCTTCTTGGTTTGAATGGAATGAAAAGATAATATAAAATATAAATATTTACTATGAAAATTAAAAAAAATATCTATATTTCAAATTTTATATATGTAATGCAAATTCTAAATCTTCAAGATATACTTTGTGTATACAAGCTAATATGCAAAATTCTGTAGTTTTTTTAATTATTTCATGAAATTTATATAAAATTGAATTGATGTGTAATTGTATTTATGAAAATATAAAATTATTAATCATGAATTAAAATTAATTTATTTACTATGAAAGTAATTAAATTATTTTATATGCAAAATATATTTTTGGTTTTTCTAGTTTTTGTGTATGCAATATTTTTGATATTATTTGTGTGTGAGAATGTGTGCTATGAGAAGTCAAAAATGTTTTTTTCTGGACATATCTGATTTTAATATTCACTTATCTATCTTATATATAATATATATATATATATATATATATATATATATATATATATATATATATATATAGAGAGAGAGAGAGAGAGAGAGAGAGAGAGAATCTAATTTTCATTTTTTTAAATAAATATAATTGGTATGGTATGTATTATAATAAAAAATAACTCAAATTTAATGATTAAATAGATTAACAAAAATAAAGATGAAAACAAATCCTCTGACTTGACTAATGTAGAGATTAAGTGAATAAGAAGTCGATGGAAATGTTGGATCCTTAGGTAGATATATCCTTATGTATTACTAAAATGGTGACCATGAAAATATATAACAAGAAGAAATATATAAATACATATAAAAAAATTGGAGGAAGAAATATCTAAATGGTGGTTGGTTGTTCAAGAAATTATAGTGTATTTTATGACAATTTATGAGTATCTCTCTTCAACTTGTGTAAATAAACATAAAAATATTGTGAATCTTGTAATAAGCTATTTAAAACAATATAATGTAGATATTGTATTTGTAAAACATTTAAACTCTAATATCTAATGCAATTTTTAGATGCCAAATTATAAGAAAAATGAAATGCTAGTAAGAAAAAATAATAAGTTATGAGGAGAAGATAGTTGAGGTTTCATTGGAAACTTTGTTTGAGTTAAGTTAGAGGTGGTTGAAATTGACATAATCAATAATAAATTTGTAATTAGGTTTAATAAAGGTGATTTCAAGATAAAATAATATAAAACACAACCAAAATCATGAAAAATGCATGAAAACTCAAGTCTCATGAATTAGTTTTCAAAATATTTATTCAGTGACAAATATGCCACTCTATATAGGTGGTCATTCCAAAATAAATGAAATTTTTGTATAATTTAATAATTAATTTTGTTTAATAAATTATCATGGTGGTTTCATAATGGAAATTTTTTTTGTAAAACTAAGGAGCAAAGAATTTTAAAAAATGAAAAAATTGAAGTTATAAGGATCTAGAAAAAGGAAAAAGACTAGCAAGATGGAGAGGATTAGGTCTGAACATTTTTTATTGGACATGATCACATCATAATTTATTTTTTTATAAATGTTTCACCATGTAAAATTTGAGTTCGTAAGCTTTCCATGTCTTATTATATAGATTGGAGCATATTAAAATAAAGAAAGGACACAACACAACCTAAAATAAATCCATTAACAACTTTAAGG
This sequence comes from Torreya grandis, assembly GCA_037957365.1. Classification (NCBI taxonomy): domain Eukaryota; kingdom Viridiplantae; phylum Streptophyta; class Pinopsida; order Cupressales; family Taxaceae; genus Torreya; species Torreya grandis. The sequence continues at coordinate 1,746,247 of JARHVA010001322.1, read as the reverse complement.
AGGAATCTAGTATATATATAAGCAATTTTTTAAATTTATTTAGAGTGAATAAAATTCAGATTTGTTTTTGGTGTTATTTTATTGGAATAGGAATTCCAAATAAACATATATTTTAATTTTTTGAAGAGATATTCAAGAATAGTTGTTTTAAATACAAAAAGTTTAAAGAAAAGATGTTAAGATTATTAAATGTGAGATATGATTTGTCAACAATTGGGATAATTTTAATCTATAACACAACCCACTCATAATCTCACACACCTTTATAAATCATAGCCACTCTTAAAATATACAAAGAAAACTACCCAACAATTAAAAACATAGTTTCCTATTAGAAAAGTATTAGTTTGTATAACATAACATCAAAGTAAATCAAATAAAATTATGAAGTAAAAAATAATAGAAGAATCATAATTTCATATACAAATACAAAGGTATTAAAAAAATTCATTAGGCACAACCCATAGTTTGTACAACATCCTATGTAAAAACATGGTTACTAATGATCCTAAGATTTGTTTATTATATTATAAAATATCCACAAACATAATTATTCCACCTAAAGGTCTAAAGTATAAAACCAAAATAAATTTGAAGACATGTGGCCTATTATTGATGAGACATTCATTAGACCTACAATAGTGTTGAGTAACATTAAAAATTTGACAAATTAAATAATAAAGAGAAAAGGATAATCATGCTTGTTGTTTTAGATTACGTCCATCATCATATATGAGATCATAAAATTTATAAAGAAATATAGGATAAGATAAGAACTACATAATAGGAAAATAATAAAAATTGAAATTTAAACTTATAAATTTAGCTACATTGTCTTAAAATGAATACTAGGGATAAATTTTAAGCTTTTTTCTACCAAATTGTTTAATTTCATGCCTCTCTAAAAGTTATAAGTGATAATGTGATGGATTTATCTATCATTCCCATTATCTAAAGAGCATTAACCTCAAAAAAATAAGTTTTTGGTGATGTATTTGAACATCTATAATAGAAAATCACCTTTAAAGAGTTGGTACATCCATTAAAATAATTGGGTATGATCTCAAAGACTATTGGTACAATTCAATCATAAATGATTCATACAACAACAAGAATCCACCATATTAACAATCACCACAATGACTGAAGAATAAACCACAATATTCACAATGGAAGAAGAAACCTTCCACATAGTAGAAACATGGAAATATTTCCTTCAATATCAATCCTCTAGATTAATTTTTAATTTTTTATGTTTCAAAAAATATTTAAGATATATTTCATCATAGTCACATTTGGTATGTGGAATCACAAGCTACATAAAATATGGATGAATGGAAAGATTAGTTCACAAATATTAGTCATAATTATTTCATGTTCAATTTTATCTTGATGATGCCATAGTATATAATATCGAAGGTTTAAGTGATTTTTTTCCCATTATACAATCATTCATGTAAAGTGACAAAAAATATTTATGTTTTAATTTTAACAAATAACTTACTATCTTTTATCCAATTTATATCTTATAAGATGGTAAACAAAATAAGTCTCATTTTATGGTGATTTACTTACTATCTATTAAATTTTATTTACTTAATATATATTGAATTAGATTTACTTATTATATATTGACTTTAATGGTTGAATATGATCACAAAGATTGTGAAAATTATGTCTTATTTGAGACAAGTCTTGAAGATCAATATTTTTGCATGTGTTTTTGTAGTAAGAAAAATGTTTGAGATTAGTGTCATCCACAATAAAAATTAATGTTTATCATAAAAATGAAATTATTATTAAAATATTTGGTATTAGAAATATGTCCATCTTATCATTTGATACTTTTTTTCACTCAATATACATAATATGTGAGAGGAATCCCATCTTTCAATAAAATTAATGATTTATGTTTTGTTTAGTTATCTATAAATCAACATCGAATTATTTTTATTCAAGTATTCATTGTGCAATTAGTAACTTAAATATAGTAAACACTAATCTATGTGGAAAATTCATACTAATTTAAGTGGATATAAATATTTTCATTTTTTGTTGATGGACATAGAGGAAAGATGTTTGCATATTTTATAAAGATCAAAGATTAACCCTTAAAAATATTTAATACTTAAAATTTATTTTGGAATGATAGTATGGCCAAAATATACAACTAATATACTTATAAAAATGTGGGAATATATTAATATTAATTTTTATACATTTATTAATTATCACAACAATCAAATATATTTGATTAATCATCGCATGCCTAAAAATTATGTTGTTGAGTGATGAAAGTGTACCATTATTGAAACAATGTAGTGTATATTAAACAATTCCAATTTGGAATGCCCATTTTTGGTATAATCAAGGTTTACTTGTTGAATCACACACCACAAAATGCTATTATCATAATCAATCCATAATAAATATAGTTAATGTATAATAATTCTATTTATCATCTCCATTTTTCGGTTGTACAACATACATGCATATTCTAAGGAATAAGAAAATTTTATATGAAAAATACTTAAAATTTATCTTTCTTGGATATTAAAATGATTTTAAGGCATAATGGCTGATGTATATTAACAATAGAAATCTATAAATTAGTATAAATTTAGTATTTGATGAGAAGTGTAAGTTGGACTCACATTACATAACATCACCTATTCTAAAAATTGTTCTTGTGGTCCCTTTTGATTATGATGAAGAAGTTACTACAAATTATAACAATGATGGTGATGATGGTTAGATAGGTAATATATCTCCTATTTTTTTGATTAATACATTAAAAAATACCTAAGAGATATACTAGCACTATACAAGATTCAAATTTAGATGGAACCTAAGTACTTTAGCTTCAGAACTTACAACTCATAGCATGGCTCATAATGAGGTGAACATATCCCTCATGAACATAGTTGAAGAATATTTTGAGACATCAATGGTTATAAAATGCTAAGGTAAAAATATTGTAAATATTCAATGGATGTCAAGTATTAGGCATTAATGAATAATAATACATGTAAACAAGTTGATAATCCAACAAGCAAAAATCCATTCGTTGTAAGTGGGATTTTAAAACCAATTATAAGGTAGACATTGGTTTAAAAAATTATAATGAATGGATTTTAGACAAGGTATATGATCAAAATGAGGTCAACTAATTGAGAATAAGTTTACTCCAATAACCAAGATATATACTATCATAATGGTCTTTTTGATAACTAAAAAAAATGGTTGGATGGGAAAAAATGGACATAAAATGTTGTTTTCTAAATGGATATCTAGAAGAGGAGTTATAAATGGCTAGATTAGAGGGTTTACACCTAGTAAAGAACAAAAGGTGTGTAAAATCCTCAAGTCCCTTCACGATCTCAAGAAGTCTCACAAAACCTAACATATCAAGATAGATGAACATCTCATGAAACATAGATTCCATCAGAGTCCATATGATCCAAACATATATCACAGAGAATGTAGGGTTGGCAGGGGGGAGTTCATTCTCATAGTATATGCTTATGATCTATTCATTGCTATTAATTTTGTGAAGTTTAGCAATGTAACAAATAATGATCTTAAGTGATCATTCAAAATGACAGATCTTAGGATTCTACATTATTATCTTGGCTTTAGAGGTATGATAAATAAGACACGAAATATTTTTGTCACAATAAATTATTCCATGGTTATAATTAATAAAATTGGGATTATGGATTTTAGTCTTATTGCAATAACCATGGAGACAAGACTTGAAATTTACAAATATGATTTATCTAGTTTAATGAAACTTTCTATCATCATTTTATTGGGATTCTCATTTATTAATATGCACAAGGCCTAATGTCAAATTTTAATTAGTTATATTTCATAATTAATACAAGAAAATAAGCTATATCACTAAAATACATACAAATGAAAATTGAGTTATATTCATGGTACTATGAAACATGGTATTATAATAATGATCAATGGGTACATAGACATCAATTAAGCAAGATTCATTGAAGATGAGAAACAAAAATTTAAATTTTTTTAATTCGATATGGTATACTTACATGGGAAATTAATAAATAAATCATTTTTTATTGATCTTCAACCAAAGTATAATATCAAGAAACAAAAGGAGTTTCCTAAGAAGTAATATGGTCATTGCATAAACTATCAAGGCTAAGAGTGTGATAGAAATAAATAATGATACTATACTATGATAATCAAGGTTTTTTTAAAAAATTTATAATATATTATTCTATGAGTGGATAAAACACATTAAGGTCTATTTTCATCTCCTATGAAATAAAGTTAAACAACATAATATTTAGCTCCAATTTTTCTCCATTGAAGATCAATATGGAAATATTTTAACCAAATTAATTACATGTGATAAGTTTGACTCATTTTAAAATTTAATCTATTAAAATATTAATAATATGATGTATTAATAGGTATATATTACACACACACACACACACACAGACGCACACACACACACACACACACACACACACACACACACACACACACACACACACACACACACACACACACACACACACACATGTATGTATGTATGTATGTATGTATGTATGTATGTATGTATATGTATGTGTGTATGTATATATGTATGTATTCATCATAATATAGATGAATACATATATTTTGATTGAATTTTGTGTTTTGTTACATGATTACCTATAGAATATTAACCAATTAGTATTTATTATATATCATAAGATTTTATAGCCTAAACTATAGGGGATAATATATATATATCTAATTTGTATAAATACTTTTATGTTATATTTAATATCTAAACGTTGGTATTAGTAAAAGTGATAAGAATTGAGATATGGGTAGAGAGTGGAATTTATAAAGTCAAACTCATTTTTTGGGTATGTATACCTTGAATATTAAAAAATATGATGATCATATAAAAAATGAAAAGATAGAAGATTATACTATATCCATCACACATATAAGACACCAATAAAAAATACAATCTAAGGATATAGATAAGGGATGTGATTAAGGAAGATGTAAAAGATATAAGAGGGAAATATGCATAAATAATAACAATCATAGAACCTAACTATGGTAATTTGGCCTCCCAAGGACAAATACCAAACCCTATAACTAAAAACTTTGCATGACACCCACTTACACCTCTACATGGTTCTATCCTGAGTGATGACATATCCTAATTTATTCTTGAAGTCATTCAAAATTATTATATGTTTCTTAGATTATTATTGTGATCATCATATCTCCTAGATGTCTTTGGTATTTAGGTGATGTGCTAGAACATCATGATGTCTTTGATTGTCAAGTGGAGCGAGTAGGTATTAATGTCTTGTCATTATCATGTCTCTATTTTAATTGGTGATAAGTATCATCATGATGTTTGAGTATGTTTAGATGTCTTAGTTCAAGTAGTGAAGTGGTTGTATGATCTAGAGTACCTTAATGAAGATGGAAACTAATGGCCCACCATGAGCTTCTCTAGTTTATTTAGTATATTCAAGGTATAGGGATAAATATAAGCTTTGAGATTATGATGAAGATACATAGAAGCCTCACTAAAACTTTCAAAGGACTAGAAGATACTCTTTATCATATTCATTGGCAAATCTCATTTGTGAATCTATGTGTATATTATCTAAAACAAGGTTTAGGTATTAAAATGAAAAAAATGATCTCAAAATGCCACTAAAGCATCAATAACATATTTAATCACCCTCATATTCATGTTATTGCCTTAGTCAAATGGATTTATATTTTGAAATTGTTCCCTCTATGAGTCTATAATGTTGCTTTGCCATTAAATAGACTCACACATGTGAAAACATCTACCCTTTTGCTCTCCAAAACATGTTCCTTTATTTTAGATGCCATTTGACTTGAATATTTCCTCAAGTTGCCATAAAATGGTGGTTTATAACTGAAACATGAAGAAATAGAGGAAAATTTCTATGTTTTAGTAGTTTTTTCAAGTGGTACAAATCCATATGGTATGGATTTTCTCAAGAAGAGTTAGTGGTTTGTAGTAAGTTTTTGTTAAAAGCACATGGTGAATATATTATACTATTTGAGAGATTGAGAAGCCAAAAACAAATGTGTTTTCCCTACTCAATTCATTGGGAGACATCAATATCACTTTAGGTTTGTGTTTAATCCATACAAGAGAGAGAGAGAAAGAAGATTCAAGATCTTGACTAGAGTAACTAGACCTTATGAAATTATAATCATGGGTATTGGTTGTTGTTTTAGTCTTCCCAAATTTATGAACAAAATCTAAGAACTTAATGATTTTGGTCACTATTCATGTATGCACAAGGCAAGGGAAGCTATATGGTTTTGTTGAGTTTATACCTATTTGGACCAAACTAATGATTATTCATGATTATTTAGGTCTTAAAGAGAACTTTCATGACTTCCTCAACATTTTTATCCACACATATGATTATATATTGATGAATAACACATAAAATACCAAATCTATAGTTTGAAAGCAATATTTAATGGTAAAAGGGAGTGTTCTTTGCATTTTCCTAAAGTTTGATGGTGTTGAGGGACAAATAGGGTGTTTTCAATATTTTACATGCCTCTTTGATTCAAATTTTGGCATTCATACAAATATATGTCTCTAAGAGAGGGATGCATATATATTTGAGGTTTACTATATAGAAGGATAGTTTATAGTTCATGGTGGATTCAAGGTTGTCAAAGAAAAATAAGATACTATATGGGAGGTTTAATTCATGACCATATGTTCTTATTTATGTTTATAAAGGTTTAATAAATGTCTCAAAATGTTTTAACAATCAATATATACTTAACACTCTCATAGTCTCACTTATTAGATATTAAGGTAACTTAGCATATTTTAAGGTTTTTTGTAGAGTCATAGGTTTCTATTTATGTTATGTATAGTTATTTAAAGATCCTCTAAAATGATGTATTTTTTATGGAATGTGTATATTATTATCTATGATCCTTTTAGAATATCCCAACTTTTAATTCATGAGTCTTTCAATTCACCCCTGTTTCATTCAATTTTCATAACTTTATCACTACCATTCAACCATTATTATAATCTTATCACTCTATTCATAGTTTCCATTGATCCCATTATTATTATACACACATATCATGACTATTTATTCACATCCATATCATGAATCCTAGTATTTGGTACTCATTAGTGTGGTTTAGAATCATTATGGTCTTAAATATGTGTTATATAACCTTAATCTATGTTAAAATAGTGGATCATCACCTACAACCAAGGTGAAAACATAGTCAAGTATATTGCATGAAAAGTGGGGTATGGTTGAATATACAAATATATTTGTCCTTAGTATATATTTAAATTAAAAAAAACACTTCTTAAGGCTAGGAAAGAGAAAATAACACTACTTTTTAGTGTTTTCCTTGATCAAGGGTATTCCAAGAGAGTCACACACAACCAAGAGGCTTAATTAAACCTACACAATCCATGGTAGAACATAAAGTGTATGAGAATGATTTTAAGATAGAGGTTCCAGTGGTATGTCAATATAAGTAAATAAAAGATGTAGTGAAATTTTAGGAATGGTGGATAATGTTAGGTAATGTGGGAAAATTTAAGAAAACCTAGATACCTGAACAATCTCAGTCTTAATAGATATAGGCATATAAGGCATCTAGTTAAAAGAGGGAATACAATGAAGGTTAAAAAAGATATATGAAGGATAACTAAAATATTTTTAGACTTAAATATATTTAAAAATTCCATTGAGGGAAGTTAACATTAATGTCTCAATCCTAAGAACATGGTCCTAACCCTAATGAAAACACCTACAGGTGACTAGGCAAATAGTTGCTCTCAAACATAGTAAGGATAGAATAACAAGGGTGTTAAGAGATGATAAATCCTATTTTAATATTATAAAAAAATGTTAAAAGATTACTAGGTTCAGAATTTTGGTAATGATGTATTATACCCAAGAGTTACAACAACCTCATACACAACTAACATATACCTTCTCACAATCAATGCATGCATCCAATGTTAGGAGAATTTTGGTTTTGAAACCTATAATATATGTGGATATGCTCTAAAATTGGTAAAAATAGTTATTATAAATGGGTTAATTTATTCATGATATTATACATTTTAGAAAATTAGTGGAAACATTCACTATTTTATCTTAGACATACCTCAATCACCAACAATCTATGGTGAGACAAGGTGAACAATTGAAGGTTCGAGGACAAGATAGATATATTAGAATTAATAATTGTTTTTGATATAATAATATGTTATTTTAATTTTATTCATATTATCTATAAGTATGTGACACTCAGGTTTTAATTCAAAATTCCCTTGAGGGTTAAATAAAGGAGACAAACCTAAACAGGCTTGAACATGGAGTTTGAAGATATGTGAATACTTTTTGTCTACCGAGAGGGTGAATAAATTTGGTTAATTAAGTGATAATTATGTTTATTTTTTTCAAGTCATATAAAAACTTGGTTAGATATATAAAACACCCAACCTAGTCTTAGGGTTACTCAGGCCTAGTGAAATCCAAACCCTAATCCTGACTATATAAGCTAGGTAGAGGATAAATGCTGTTAAAATAACTATACTAGGAATGTTTTTAGGACCTAAGGGGTATACAGTTTAATTTTAGTTTGACATAAGCATAGGGATGAAATAAATCATGCAGACCTCATATCACTATGAAGCTTTACGCTGGTAGTAAGACCTACATATAACCACATAAACCAATGAAAATAGGTTTGGAGTTTGAACACTTGAAAGTAAGAACAAAATATATAAATAATTTGAAAGTGGATAATCTGATTATTTTAAAACCCTAAATCCACCTACAGGTCACTCATACCTCTAACACTTAGCTTAGGCTTGCTAGGCCTAAAATGCATGATTAGGCCTCAAGTTCCACCATCAACTTGAAGCAAATTCAGACTCTTCCAATCATAATCCAAGATTAGGAAAAGGTGTGACATGTTATTTTAGTACATAGTAGAGATGTTTCATTGAGGATAATGCAACAAGAATGATATATTAATCTTAAGAAACTCCTTGAACTACCTTAGTCTTGGATAGTCAACTCAAGCTACTTGATTAAGTGCTCATATATTTCATATCATAAGGACATAGAGAAAATGATATTAGAAAAATTTAGGTTCCCCTATTTACTTGAAATCCATGGAGAATAGAGTTGGTTTTAAGGGATCACTTTTATGAACAAAGTTTAAGACTATAGGCATGTCTAGACTACTTATAAGAAGCTCAAGGTTCACCAACTTACGTTCATATATTAACACACCTTTTATAGGGAAATCAAGATGTTCAATAAAGTTTAAGGGGTAAATTTAATTAATATACATAACAATAATTTATATTTTGGAGGTTCATAATTTATGAACCATCATTAAAATGGTGGACCTCCAAAACCCTACTAAAGACCATTCCTACAAAAAATGGAGATTTTGGCAACCAAACACTCATGAATGACCCTAAAAATACTTTAATCATAAATTCAATTAAAATTAGACCCTGGGCATGGTACTGTGTTGTATGAAATTATATGGACTTATTAGAAAATAATGTTTTTAGGAAAAGTGGCAAAAAATGAGGTATAAGGTAGTTTAAGACGTTTCATATCATTGGAAATGTTTATTTGAGGATTTTTATATCTTATAAAATCCTTATATGTCATAAATAATTCCTTTAAGTGCCTCTTCAAGTCTTTTCTATATAGGTAATCTAGAAAAATGAAGGAGAAAGTGACCTAGTCACCTAATTAGATAAGGTTACAAGTGTGAACTACTCAAAAGGGATTATGGTATGATGTAAGGTGTTGTTTTAGGCCTAAAAATACTTTATTTATAGGTTCTCAAGGTTTCATATAGGATTTCATGGGAATAAAATGGAAACAACTGGAATTTTAGGCCTAATTGGCCTTGTAAACCTACTTGGTCAACAAGGAAAGTTGAATAATGGTATAGAGAGGCTATTGAAAGGGTCAATATAGAGATATTATACCTGGTAATTGATGTATTAAATGAGGTAAGTGCACATTCAATAATCATAATGGTAGAAAAATTTATTTTCTTGACTTAGTCACATGCTCAAAAGGAGAGGTTATTGTACACTTGATGACGGCCTAATTACATCTCACTAATGTTGTAATTATTATGAAGAGAAGATATTTGACCAAATAGGGGTATTTCTATTCTTGAAGAAAGTTTAAATCAATTAACCACATCTTCCATCACTCCACCTCAATTCTTAAGGAGTCATTGAAGAACATCAAGCATGAAGAGTCTTTTGGAGGACTGTGTAACTATTTATAGCTGAAGTAATGAGTTTAATATGGTCATTTATGACCCATAATTCTCTCCTTTACTCCATTATCTCTATTTTATACCATATATTTAGGCATTAAGGCCTTAATTTCTATTCCCTCTCTTGTGCATGAGGGGACTCTACCCATGATTGGTACTTTATAACCTCTCAAGTGAAAACAAATGATTGTTTTAAGACTCTTTAATATAATTTTAATTTGTTATAATTCATTTTATTTCACATGTGGTAGTTTTCTCCTTTGGTAGGTCTTAATATCACCTAATTACTAGTATATGATCTTATCTAGGTTACATAGTGTTTAAATGATAAGTGTTTGAGATTGGAGTGGACATTTGATTTGTAAGTGCCTTGAATCAAGACTTCCATAATTAGCCTCATTTTTTGATCACTTAGTGAAACCTTTATGTGAAACACTTTTGCATAAGATTCCTTGGAGTTGAAAGATTCAGTCGCTTACATTTCTTGCTAGTATTTATTTAAGTCCAAATTGACTGGATGAATGATTACATAGGCGCATCACCACCCATTAGAATAGATTTATTTTATGCACTTTCTATCCTTTTTCACCCCAAAAGTAATAATTTTAGTTAAATTTTCCAAATAGATGGATTAGGGGAACTAGCCCCATAATCTAGAGGTTTGATCTACTTATAAGGTCACCCACAACCTTTAGGCCATTACCATGTTAGTACAAGTTTGAAGTAGAATTGAACATTATCCTTCACAAGATGTAACTTGGGTTGCTAACACTATGTCAAATGTGGTAAAACCAAGATTATAATTGTTATAAAAAAGATTAAAATTCCATTATATGGTAACTATGAAGTATCTAATCTAAAGGTTATATAAGTGTCATTAGATGGTAACCATGAGGTGTAAATATAGAGCATGAAAATATAATAATGCAATACAAACATGTAATAATATTATCATGGATAGACATAAAATAAGCCAATTTAATATTCCAACCAAAGTAAAAAGAAGAGTATAGGGTTAAGATAATTACCTTGGGTTGACATTTCAATTTATTAATATCCCCCTTCATTTTTATCACTTTACGATATATGGTTATAGGTGAATTTAAAGTCAAAAGAAGAATACTTAAGTAGACCAAATCTTGGGACTTTAAATATAGGTATACCTCATTCGCTTAATTTATATAATTGATATCTTCAAGTCCTTATGCTAATTGTCATGCCCAAAAATTAGCATGATCAAAACCAAACATAAACATGTTATTTATTTTTAAGAATGTATAATGTACTTTCTATTAAGCCATATCACCTAAAAATTAAAAAAATTAATGTCACAAGACACATTACACATGAAAATAAGTGCACATGCATAACCACCATATATTTTGATGTACAATTGGATGTATGGTCACTAGGCAACCATATTGGTCGCACTTAATTTAATTGGCCTACAATCCCTCCATGATATTACAAATCTTGCATAGATTAGAAGGATATCTAGGGTGAACATGTTCTTGTGAACTATAATTTATTATCTCTATGCCCTTGACATTGAAGGTAAATATGGGAAATATATTTAAATGTTTGTATAAGTAAGGTGTCCCTCGATGACCTCCATCTAGATTCTTGATTCGATGAGTACATAGTCAATTTTGGTCATTGATAATATCTGGTAACCATTTAATGTCCATTTGAATCTCAATTCAAGAATGTAATAATTCATTTTTCTAAAAATGTTTAGTGATCTACTTTTATCTCTAATGTGTAGTAGTTATGAAAATTAGTAAGGTATTTTAAGGGTTGCCTTACCTCATGGGTCCCCATGATCCCTCAAAAATTTGTTAAAACCCAAAAGGGATCTCTTTGATAACGAGTTAAGTCATGTTTAGTCAAGTGTTTTAGATTTTGAAAACACATTCATGTGAAATAACATGAAAAAATTGGGTGGGGGGGGCAGACTTTTGGGCTACCCCACTCTTGGGCCTCTGGTTTCCTTGAATTAGATACACAATCTTCCCAAGCATTAGGTTTTCAACACATTCCAAGGTTTAACTTAAAGGATAACAAACATGACATTAAATTAATCTAAATAAAAAAAATTTCCACCAAAAAAAAAGGTTGGTCATATTATTTAAATCAAATCTGTACATATAAAACTTAGCCAAATATTGATTGACTATATATATGTTGGCTAACAAATTTCTCTTGATTTTTTCTAACTCTATACCCTTTTCTTTCAAGAAGAAATAAGTTAATCAACAAATGGGTAAACTATCAGGAATAGTTCCCCTCTAAATTAAGGTATATCTCCCTTTAAGATCTTTAATGAATTTGAATTATTCTAAATATTCAGATGCACTTTTAACCAAAAAGTGCTTAAAGGCAAATTAACATTCATACATCATCATGATATGAATATGAGATATTATAACATCATTTGGTAATAAAACACATAGAATCCGTTTTCAATAATAACCAAATATAAACATGTAAATTACTGAACCAATAAATAATAAAAAAACATACAATGAGTTGTCCAATAAAAGAGAAATTACCATATGAAAGAAGATCTCGCATAGAAAATCCAATTTCAAATACTCAAGCACATAGATCTAAGTATGTAGTAATTATTTCTCCTTTTCAGTCACAGATGAAAAATATTTTAGACAAACATCATATATATTGTAAAATAGGTAATATTATCTCTAAAAACACCTTGTTTATTTTCTTATATATATATATATATATATATATCCCTCTGTTTCAACCACCTAAAACACATGTATATATAGTTTCCCTAATTACCCGATCTTTTAAACCAAACCTAGAGTTAAAGTAACTCTAACCCATACAATATTTTAGTTTCTTAAAAAATCACTTAAAAACCAAGTTTTAAATAGAAAACTAATTGAATAACTAAATAAAATATTATGCAAGTAAGATTAAGACTGGGGAGATGGATTAAAATCTCTAGATTCGTTTTGCTTAGCCAAAGAGATAAGTTGCACTTTCCACTCCTGAGATGCTATAACAAATTCCTAGATTTTTGAGAAATTAGGGATGCTGATGTGTTTCATTCTTTCCTTCCATATGTCTTTCTCCCTCTAAAATTTTCCCATCTTCTCCATGTGCTCTGGGAGTGTGCCAATGTAGAGATAAAGAAGTGACTCCACCTTTGAAATTTGAGAGAAATTTTTAGTTAATAAGTTGTCACTTTCTTTAATGAAGCTAATCTTTTGCCTGAAGGATTGAATCAAAATATCGATGTCTTTTTATGGTTTTCCATCATCCTTTATGTATTTTACATCAATCCACTATAAATAATGTTGTAATGATTGAGTAAATTTAGTTATTTCTTTTATCATTTTTGTGAGTTTAATTCACCCTTGTCATGATACTGAATTCCTCCATTTAGTGTTTTTCTTACTTATATAAAGCATATCCTCATTAAGATCTATCAAATTCTTTTCTAATAAATTTTTTGCTATCCCATACTTTTCTACTTTGTCAATTTGATTCATCACATTCATCCATTTACCTTCATCTTTTATCCATTAAGCATTCTATGTTTTCAAGTCTTTGATGGTAGCTATGGTTTGATCATATATATTCTTCATTTCATGAATGTATTTTATACCTTTTTGGATGATGCCATCCAACCAATCATCAAATACCTGGGCAACCATTTTTTTTTTGTGTATCTAGTCCAGTATCTTTTGATTGACTGGTGATTTTGGATTGAAGGATAGGGGTAGTTAGGCAATACGTTTTTAGTTTGGGTTATGAATGGAATCAATGTACTCTACCATTGACCTCAAGGTTTATTTTAACTCCCTTTTATATTCTCATCTTTCTAGGATTGCTTGACTATCCTTTTGGTGGATGCTTCAAGATGATGCACATCTACGACATGTGATGTAGTCCCAAGATCTATGTTTTCAATTATAAAATCATGATCTATAAGATCTTCAACTTCCTCATTAGTTATTGGCCGAGCTATTTTTGCACTCTAGTTTCTTGTTTTAGGGTCAATGTCTACCCTAGATGTTGTTTTTAGCTTATTATATTTATGAGTCTTTCCTAGGCACTAACTAACCATGTCCTCCAATGGTAATGAAAATGGGACTTTTTTTATTTTCTCACTGATCAAACTTTCCAATTATTTAGGTGTAGAGGCTAGGACTTCTTTACCAAGATTTAACTGATCAGAAGGCACATCTAAAATCATCATCAGGTTAGTAGGCTCTAAAGCAACCTATGTATGTTATTTTGAACTAACCTCCTCTGCCATTATGAATCATACTCTTTATCACCTGTTGCTTCTCCTGAATCTTCCTCAGAATTCAAGTCTATAACTATTCTCTCATACATCTACTTCTTCATATTGCTTTTAGTTTTTGATCTGGTGGCATGAGGGGGTAGAATAGTTGTGAGGGTTTTCTTAGATTCTTTGATGATAGGAGCCCTTCTATTTTTAGGCTTGGAAGTACCTACATCACATATAGAAATAAGATAATTAGGAGAGCTTATTGAGGATGGTGGTTTAACCATTGATACACATTATAAGGAAAATTTATTTTGAATTTCTTCTAGCTTACATTCCCTCAACCATTTCTTAGTTCTCTTTATTACTAGGAGAGTTATGACCTTAATTCAATCGTCTTCATATTTATCCCAATTAATTTTTGGGATAGGTAATTGTTTTATATTTTCAAATTGAGGATCAATCAATTATTCTTCATTGTCAACTATTCTAGAAATGTTCATATTTAAATTGAGTGTGACTATTTTCCCCAAGGAGAATTTATACCAAAGTCTCTTTTTGACCTCAAATTCATCTTAACAATCTTCCCAATAATCTTTTATTTGAGGGATATGTGAAAAATCTATTCCAAAATCCAACTTATCCCTGCAAAGCCTTTGCTATCAAATTGGGATTTGGTAGTGAAGTACTAAAAATTAAATTTTTTAAGATCTATTTCTAAATTTAAAGCATCATAAATTGACAGACAAGAATAATGTCCAAGTTTAATGGGAAAAAAGATACCAACTTCCTTCTTCTTTGTGAACCTCTTATCCACATGGACTAGCTGTCTACAGACTTCTATTAATACAAAATGATAAAAAACATATCTGGGCAACTTCACGAGTTCACTATCAAACCCCCAACTCTGATATAAGTAAATTTGGGGAACTAGATAAAGAAGCTACCATAGATACTAATCAAATACATTACTTCATCAAACATTCTCTTCCTTATATTGCCTACTAGTTCATAAGTCATTCTTCCAGTAAAAACATCATTAACCCTCTTGTAATTCTCATAACAATTATGCATCTATAATTGTGAATAATAGTCATAAATTTTGATGTGTTCGATCGAGGGTACATGAGGTATCCCTAACCACTATCTCATAGATGCTAGGCAAAATAAAATATATGAAAACATATAAAAATCTTTACTTCCCAAATAATTGCTGAGACTCAGATGCAAACATTTGGCTATAATTTTAGCCTAATCTAAATTTCATTCCCCTTAGAAGATCACCTGGATGAAGAAATACATCTAATCTTCCCAATAATATGCTTGGGAGTTACCTTTTAGCCTATGTAGTAATACCATAATATCATTTACCTCCTAAATCATGTGATTTCTTATCAATGATCTTGGCAGTTTTGAACCCCCTTTTTGGAATTTCAATAACCAATTCTTTGAGATCACGCTCTTTTAATTCATTTTCTTTAATGAGAAATGCCCATAAGAAGAAGTAATATTGAGATCAAAATAGGGTTCTTTGGGTGGAATTCTCATCATAGATATTAATTTTTGTCTATCAACATGAAGTAACACATTACCATCTACAATTATGATGCACCTATTTTGGGGTTCATATCTATTCATGCACTTTAGAACTAATTTGGGGCACTATACAACCATGGGGAAGGCTGCAGCTTTGACCAAAACACTTTATACTATATTCATCATCATAAGATATGGTACAAAATTTTTAACCCTCTCCCTAAAATCTTCTAAGTTAAATTGAACCAAAGAGGTATCCCCTAATTCAGGGAGAGAGTAGATGAGACCAGAACCATGCTCGTAACCAAGACAAGCTAACTTCATAGCCATAGATTAGAGGATATAATGAAAAAGAATGATTCAAACTTATTAAATAATGTCAAAAACTCAAAAGTATTTTTATTTTTAATTAAGAAATGGAAACAACTTACATGAAGAGCTTAACTCACCTTCAATGTATCTTAAATAACTATGAAATTGGGAAACAAAAATATTATACCTCCCCATTTGTATCAACTAGTATGTTTGTTTACTAAATTTGGCTTATTCTCTCTTGATATAGATATTAATTAGGTCGAATAATTATTAACTAAAACAATACATGCTATAAATGCTTGATAAGACATGAACTATGACATATGCATTAATGGCAAGAATTCTTCACGCATGACCTTGACAAATAATGATTATCTATAACCTCATGAAAAGTTAAAACTTTTCACTTCATAATGAGTTTTAGATATATTCTCCTCTAAATCTCCTGCTAATTTTGACTTAGAAAAAGCCTCGGGGTGAAATGAGAGTATATTCATTAAACCCTTGAACCATTGAACTTTTGGAATGTGGTTCAACCTGAAGGTTCAAAGATATGAGATGAACTACATAGATCGACCAATAGTCACATGAGTTTTTAGGAAACTTTGAACTTTGCAATGGTGAACCATTGAACCATTGAATTCTTAAACCTTGAAAAAAGGTTCAAGTTCAACCAGCAGGGTTAAAGACATAATTGAAATACACAAAGGGACAAACAGTTCACTTTGAGAAATATTGAATCATTGAACCCATTGAACCATTGAAATCTTGGAATGTTGATAATGGGTTTAAGTTCAAATGTTCAACTCCTTAGAAATTTCACTCATAAAGATGATAGGTGGGTGAACATTAAAAATAAATAGCCGAATTAATAAACAAAGATATGAACAATAAGGGGAAAATGATAAGTTGACTCTTGTTTAAGGAAATTTCATGAAAATTTGATTAAGGGTTACTCAAAAGGTAACATTGGCTCTGATTAGGGACTACATTTTATGTCAAAATGTAGAGAACTCAGAAACTCTAGTTACACATAAACTGAAACATAGAGATAGAAGAAAAGAAGTAAGACAAACCAAAAATGGGAAAGGAAAAGGAAAACACATGTGACAACAAAGGAAAGGCTATGTAGAAAATAGGGGACACTTATTTCACAAGTGATACAACTTAAGATCCTATCCATTATAGGATAGTGGTAAAATAACTCCATCTAGATATTCCAGTTTAAAATAATTAGGACCTAGTACTTGATGAATTTTGAAAGGCCCTTTCTAAAGTGAACCAAAATTTCCATATTCTCCTTTAGGTTCTCTCATTCTATCCCATAACAATACTTCATCTCCCTCCATGAATTTTCTAGGTCTAGTTTTTTGATCAAAAATCTTCTTGACCCTAGCTTGGTGAGCAGTAATTCAATCAATAAAGTCATTCCTTTCCTCTTCAATCTTAGTTAAGTACATAAATCTTTTCTCCAAAGAATCTTGAAAGTATTAATCTTCAATTGCATTTTGTAATTTAGCCATAGATAATTCTAGAGGTAATGATAACTGTGCTCCTATCCCATAAACTAGCTCAAAAGGTGCCATTCTTATTGCTCTTTTTGGGGTTACCCTATCAGCCCAGAGTGCTTCATATAATCTTTTATGCTAATCTTTGGGATTTTCACTCACCAATTTCCTCATGATAGTTATCAAATTTTTATTACTAGACTCAACTTGTCCATTCCCTTGAGTGTAGTAATTTGATGAGTGAGATAGAGATATACTATGCTCATAACAAAAAGAAGTAAGCTCAATCGAGGAAAATTTGGTGGCATTATCTACTACAAGTTTCTAAGTGACAATAAAACATACCAGTATATTTTCTTTGAGAAAATTAAACACCACTTCTTAAGTGGTTCTCTTCACAGGGACTGCTTCAACCCATTTTGTAAAATATTCTATTGTTGTTAAAATATGAGTATGTTCGGCACTTGAAGGAGGTGAAAGAGGCCCAATAAATTCCAAACCCCATTGTTTGAAAGGTTCTTATATAAAAATTAGCCTCAGAGGCAATATTTTAAGTGGTGGCCATCTTGAAAACATTTTATATTTTTCATAGTTGGCTACCCATCTGTATGCATCCTTAAACATACCCAACCAATAATAACAATTTCTAAGGATTTTGAAAGTTGTGACTGAAGAGGAGAAGTGTCCATTGTAGGATTCATTGTGAAAAAGTTCCAAAAGCTTATTTTATTCTTCCTTATCCACACATCTCAAAAAAGTTCCATCTAGTCCCTTATATAAAACATCATCCCAAATGACATATTTTGCTGAATTTAACTTTAGATTCCTTTTCCCTTTTGGAGATAAGTGACTAGGATAGTCTCTATAAGTAAGATAGTGTGCCACATCTAGGAACCATGGACCTTGTAAACTTACCAATAGACAATGGGGAGTTTGTCTTCTTTTTCTTCCTTACTTTTAGCAATCAATTTTCATAGACTTTGACCTATAACCAAATTGGTTGGTCTAATCTCCAAGTCATATTCATGAATTCTAGTAACCCATGTTGCTCTATTGTTCACTCCAACATCTTGTTGAGTGAGAATGCTTTTTACAGCTGTCCTAAGCATAAACACAACTGAATAAGAGTGTGGAATGTAATATCTAAATTATTTGATAGCCTTTACCATAATGAAAGCTTGCTTCTTAGTTAAAGAATACCTAAGTTCATGATTTTTTAGAGGAACACTCATAAAGGCTATTGGGTCTTCAACATTCAATTCATTCTTCTATAACATGATACCAGACATGGTATGTTCTAAAGCATAATAATAAATAATAAAATCTTTTTGAAAATAAAGGTTTACCAGAGTAGGTGTTTGTGCAATTGCTTCTTTAATATCTTCAAATACTTTCTTAGTAGTCTCATTACATTGGAAAGTCTATTTTTCACTCATCATCTGCACAATATGTTTTGTAATTTTATCAAAATTAGGAATGAACCTCCTAAGGAAGTTAATCTGGCCAAAGGAATTAACTCTAGTCTTATTTGAAGGAAGACTTAGCTGTTGTATTGCTCTAACCCTTTTTGGATCAATATTGATTCCATATTTTGAAACTAAGTGTCCCAACAACTTACCCTCTGTTACATAGAAAACTAACTTCTTAGGGTTAAGAGATATGCCATGACTCTGACACCTTTGTAAAATGATCTCTAGATCCTTTAGATGATCTTCTATTTTTTTTGAGAAAATAGTCTAATCATCAAGATAAATGATAATAATTATATTTTTCAAATCTCTAAAGGATGAATCCATTACTTATTGAAAAGTTGTACCAACATTAATTAAACCAAAGGGCATATAGTTATAATCAAAAGTTCCTTAGGGTGTAGTAAAAGTAGTTTTATGCTGATTAGCTACAACTACACTTATCTGATTATAACCTGAGAATCCATCTAGCATGGACATCATTTCTGACCCAGTAACTATTTACAAGATGTGAACCATCATAGGTAAGGGATAATTATCTTTTGAATTGGCTTGGTTCAAATTCTTGAATTCAACATAGATTATTATTTCTCCATTATTTTTGTGTACTAAAACAATGTTTACCACCCATGTGGAGCGATGAATTGGATAAATAATCCTAGCTTTCAACATATTGTCAATCTCCTTAAAGATGGCCTTAGAAAATTTTGGGTTATAATTTCTTAGCTTCTACCTGAATGGGGTTGCATTTGTTTTCAATGGAATATGATGTAAAATTTCCCACACCTAAAATCCTTGAGGTCATCATAACATCAAGAAAAGATATCCTTATACCTGATCAATAGATTAGTCAATTTATTTCTCTGCTCTAGCAAATAACAACTGCCAATAAAAATCCACTTAGGATTAGGTTCACTTCCAATATTTATTTTCTCATAGTCCCCTAATTTGCCAAAATCCTAAACAAGCTTGCCTTTTGTATATTCATCTTATCAAGTGAATAGATGTTCTAGAAAGACCAATCCTTTAGGGATTTTGTTTCCATTTAACAGACTTACATATCTTTTGAATTGATCTTTGGATCAGGACTGAATTATTTACATTCTACTTTATATTCTTCATAATAAGTCCTCAGGAACATCTCAACATTCTCCAAGAATTTTATGTTCTATTTATCATTCTTAAAAACTTGCCAATTTTTAGCATTATCTGAGACATTAGAATGATAGACTACTTCTATTCTATATGAATTCCTTTTGAAATTAGGGTGTGGGAGAACAAGAGAAGCTGATACTACTAGATAATTTGCTTGTGTGTTCTGGTCTTTGAGAATTTTTTCAATAGAAAAGGCATCAAAATATTCTATCTCATCCCAAGCTCTATTTCTGTAATGTCTCAATCTTTCATTTTTAACAAAAAAAATGCCTCTCACGTATTTAATAATATAATTATCATCTCCTCTTTCTTTGAGCATCTTTACACCCTTTCCTTAAGCTTCATTTAACTCAAGTAATAAAGCCTCATATTTTACAGTGTTATTAGTGTTTTTAAATTCTATCTTGAAAGAGTAAGGAATCAACACAACCCCTGCTCTTGAACTAGTGCTAGCACAACTGCCATCACAATCCATAGTCCATAGATTATCTGAGTGAATAGACTTTGGGATAGATTCTTCCTTCAAGGCTTCAAAGGAGAGAAAATAGTTACCAAATTTACATTCTTCAAATAAAATCTGAGATTTATGATCATCAGAAGGGTATAAAGTAAACTTGCATTTAGGTCAAGTTCTAGCTTAACTTTCTACTTACCCACTAGAATTATAGATTCTTATCAATCTAATTTAATCTACCCACCTAAATCTTTGAAAAAAGTGCTACTCAACAACATCCCATAACTAGTAGGAATATCCGCTACCAAGATAGTCAACCTCACCTTTTTATCAGGATAGGCTACAAGATCAACTCATCCATCTTTAATTTGTCTGAGCAAAGAGATATATTTACCATCCATAGAGTAACACCTAAAAAATGTTTTTATAAGGGATAAGCCTAGGGATTTGGCTATATAAGAAGGCATTATATTATTAGAAGCACCTGAGTCTATGATACAATTGCTGAGTTTATGACCATTTATGAATAAAGAAACATAAAATGGGTTGGGTTTCATATCAACCATATAAGAAGTATCATTAGATTAATTGAGGGTCATTTTAGGAGTATGCATGGGTGATTCAGGTGGAGAAGCAAATAATTGGGTAATAGGAGACTCAGTATTAACATTTAATTGACTCTCAAGTTCAACTTGTGTAGGGCCATTTTTGACATATTTAACTAATTTATCAAGTTATTTGGGTTTCAACCTAAGGTATTTAGTAGGGGATATTTGAATCTTTGCAAACTTACAAAATTATAAAATATAAAAAGAAGTCTCACGATCATTTCCATGTAACAATTTATTTTCTTGGGTCTTCAAATTAGCATCAGAGGTTCTAGTAAAAGTTTCCTTACCTTTAATAGGCACTTCTTGATTATTAGAAAATCTCGAATTCTTCTGAATTATGGTGAGGACAACACAAGAAGGATCTTCAAGAGTAACTAATATTTTACCTCATCTTTTTGAATCTAATTCATATTCTAGGAGGTGTATTTTAGAGTCATTAGGTTCCTCAGAGTTCCTTTCTTCTTCAGTAGCCTCTCCTGATACATCTTGAGTAGCAGCCATTTAAGCATATCTAAGCATCTTTAGACAAGAATTCCCATCATGATCAATAGTCAAATGAAAGGCACACATATTCCCTCTCTTAGGAGGAGCTTCAATAGATAACATTGGTTGTGTTCATGTGAGTGGCAATGTCTTACTAGTATTCATCTGTTGATTAAGATTTCTCTTGATGATATCTTGATATGGTTGTTGAAATGGGGTATTAACCTTAGGAAATTCTCTTTTTAGGGTAATCATATCATTGACTAGTCTTTAAACCATAGGATCGATAGAGGATGTGGGATGAGCATTAGGTATTTGTATTTATTTCTTCCATTTTCTAGCCCTAATAAGATCACCCTCTAACCCAACTTCCAAGGTATATGTGGCTGCTAAATTGATAATTGCACCTCTTCTGAGATTAAAACTTATATCAGGAGGCATAAAATTAATAAATAAACATTTTTTATTCTCATTAGTTGGCCTTTTAGTAGTAGGGATCTTGTACACAATTCTATTGAAGTTGGCTATAAATTCTCTCATAGGCTCATGTATTTATTTCTTAAGTTGAGTCAACTAAGAAAGAAGGGAATGCTCATCATCGATGCTCTTGAACCAATTTTTATTTATTTCTTTAGTTGAGTCAACTAAGCAGGAAGGGAATGCTCATCTTCCATGCTCATCATTCTAGTTGTTAATTGAAGATTCAGTTAGATGATAGAACCATTGTGATACAATATCAATTAGAGTTTGCACAAAAAGCCTTATGGCTACATCTTGATGTTGCATGCCTAACACACCCCAGGCTGCTACAAAGGAAATTAGATGCTCTTCTAGTGATTATCTTCCATCTCTATTAAATTTGGGTAAATTTTCCCTTGCATTTTTAGGAAAAGGATTCAGGTTGGCCCCTAAATTTAGAGGTCCTATAGCTGCTCCCCAAGGTTGGGCCATTAGAATAAAACTTATAGCATAAGGAAAGATAGTACTAGAAAGAGTTAAGGTGTGACAGATAGAGGATGCAGAGGATTTAGGAGGGATAAGACGTCTACTTCTAGCTTTTGTAACATGGGTAGGAATATAAGGAAAATTTAGGCTTTACAATGTTTGAAAAGTAGGATCCTTAACTCCCTCTCTTCTCAAAGATCTTGTATACCTTCTAAAATTTAGCTTATAATTTTGTGATTGGATAGGCAGTTATTGGTTTCTAGGCTATGTTTTCTATTTGTCTCCTCCTTTGCCTGAGCAATAGTAATCTCAAATTATCAGCCAATTCTTCTTCTTTTTCTAATACTCTACTTGCCCTCCATAATCATTAATATTCTGATGAGTGCACCAAGTAAGGGTATTTAATTGACTAATTATATCTTCCTACTCATCTTGAAAACCAAGATTAGGTTTCAGAATAGGAATTATCTTTTCATATGGAAGCACCATTGTTGTTTCATAATAAGGTGACTAATCTTTCAACAAAGACTGTTTGATCCCTAGTGGAGTCACTAAAACCTATTGGCTAACATATTTGTCCTAATTTCTTCTAAATCTATACCTTTTTCTTTCAAGAAAAAATTAGTTAATCAACAAATGGGTAAACTATCAGGAATAGTTCCCCTATAAATTAAGGTATAAATCCCTTTAAGATCTTTAGTGAATTTGAATTATTCTAAATATTTAGATACACTTTTAACTAGAAAGTGCTTAAAGTAAAATTAACATTCATACATCATCATGCTATGAATGTGAGATTTTATAACATCATTTGGTAATAGAATACACAAACTCAATTTTCAATAATAACCTAATATAAACATGTAAATTATTGAACTAATAAACAATAAAACACATATAATGAGTTGTCCAATAAAAGAGAAATTACCATATGAAAGAAGATCTCACACAGAAAATCCAATTTTAAATACTCAAATATACAGATCTAAGTATGCAGTAATTGTTTCTCCTTTTCATTCATAGATGAAAAATATTTTAGACAAACATCATATATAATGTAAAATAGGTAATCCTAACTCTAAAAACCCCTTATTTATTTTCTTTACATATATATATATATATATATATATATATATATATATATATATATATATATATATATATATATATATATATATATATATATATAAAGAAAAGAAATAAGGGGTTTTTAGAGTTAGGATTACCTATTTTACAATATATATGATGTTTGTCTAAAATATTTTTCATTCATAAATGAAAAATATTTTAGACAAACATCATATATATTGTAAAATAGGTAATCCTAACTCTAAAAACCCCTTATTTCTTTTCTTTATACACACACACACACACACACACACACACACACACACACACACACACACACACACACACACACACACACATATATATACATATATATACATATATACATATATACACACATATATATATATACATATATATATATATATATATATATATAAACAATAAAACACATATAATGAGTTTTCCAATAAAAGAGCAATTACCCTATAAAAGAAGATCTCACATTGAAAATCCAATTTTAAATACTCAAACATATAGATCTAAGTATGCAGTAATTGTTTCTCCTTTTCATTCATAGATGAAAAATATTTTAGACACACATCATATATATTGTAAAACAGGTAATCTTAACTCTAAAAATCACTTATTTATTTTCTCTATATATTTATATATATATCTGTATGTATGTATGCATGTATGTACCTACATACATACATATATATATATGTATATGTATATATATGTATGTATGTATATGTATATATATATATATATATATACATACATATATATATATACATACATATATATATATATACACATACATATATATATACACTCATACATACATACATATATATACACACACATACATACATATACACATACACACACACACACACACACACACACACACACACACACACACATTTAAACCACCCAAAATAAATATATATAGTTGCCTTAATTACTTGATATTTTAAACTACACCTAGAGTTAAAGTAACTCTAACCCATACAGGATTTTAGTTTTTACAAACTCACTTAAAAACCATGTTTTAAACAAAAAACTAACTGAATAACTGAATAAAATATTATGCAACTAAGATTAAGAATGGGGAGATAGATTAGAATCTCTAGATTTGTTTTGCTCAACTGAGGAGATAAGTTTCACTTTGAGAAATTCCTAGATTTTTGAAAAATTATGGATGCCAATGTGTTTCATTATTGCCTTCCAAACAACTTTCTCCCTCTAAAATTTCCCCATCTTCTCCACATGCTCTGGGAGTGTGTCGATGCATAGATAAAGAAGTGACTCCACCTTTGAAATTTGAGAGAAATTTTTAGTTAATAAGTTGTCACTTTCTTTAATGAAGCTAATCTTTTCCTTTAAGGATTGAATCTTAGTATCGACATCTTTTTCTGGTTCTCCATCATCCTTTATGTATTTTACATCGATCCACTATAAATCATGTTGTAATGATTGAGTGAATTTAGTTATTTCTTTGATAATTTTTTTGAGTTGAATCCACCCTTGTCATGATACTAAATTCCTCCATTCGATGTTTTTCTTACTTACATAAAGCATATCCTCATTCAGATCTATCAAATTCTTTTCTGATAAATTTTTTCCTATCCCATACTTCTATACTTTGTCAATTTCATTCATCACATTCATTTATTTACCTTCATATTTTATCAATAAATCATTCTATGTTTTCATGTCTTTGATGGTAGTTATGGTTTGATCATATATATTCTTCAATTCATGAATGTATTTCATACCTTTCTAGATGATGTCATCTAACCAATCATCAAATACCCTAGAAACCATTTTGTTTTTATGTATTTGGTCCAACATCTTTTGATTGATTGGTGATTTTGGATTGAAAGACAAGGGTAGTTGGGCAATAGGTTGTGGATTTGGGTTATGAATGGCATTGATGTACTCTACCATTGATTGTAAGGTCTATTTCACCTCACTTTTATCTTTCTCATCTTTCTAGGTTCAACTAACTATCCTTTTGGTGGATGCTTCAAGATGATGCACATCTATGGCATGTGATGTAGTCCCAAGGTCTATTGTTTCAATTTGAAAAATATTGAACTATAAGATCTTGTACTTCCTCATTAGTTATTAGCCAAGATATTTATGCACTCTAGTTTCCTGTGTTAGGTCGACATTTACCTTGGATGTTGTTTTTAGCTTCTTAGATTTAGGAATATTCCCTAGGCACTTACTAACCATGTCCTCTAATGGTAATGAAAATGGAACTATTTTTCTTTTGTCACTGATCAAACTTGCCAACCATTTTGGTGTAGAGGCCGAGACTTCTTTACTAGGATTTAACTGATCAGAATTCACATCTAAAATAATCATCAAGTTAGCAAACTCTAAATCAACCTCTATCTATTGTTTTGAAATAACATCCTCTACCATTGGTGAATTAGACTCTTTATCACCTATTTCTTCTCTTGAATCTTCTTAATAATTCAAGTATATAACTATTCTCTCAGAAATCTACTTCTTCCTCTTGATTTTAGTTTTTGATCTGGTGGCACGAGGGGGTAGAATAGTTGTGAGGAATTTCTTGGATTCTCTAATGATAGGACCCCTTCTAGTTTTAGGCTTGGAATTACATGCATAATAGATAGCAGTAAGTCAATTAGGAGAGATTATTAAGGATGGTGGTTTAACCATTGATGCACATTATAAGGAACCTTTATTTTAAACTTCATCCAGCTTACATTCCCTCAACCATTTATCAATTCTCTTTATTACTCGGAGATTTATGATCTCAATTGATTCTTCTTCATCTTTATCCCAATCAATTTCTGGGATAGGTAATTGTTTTATTTTTTAAAATTAAGGATCAATCAGTTGTTCTTCATTGTCAACAATTCTAAAAAAAATCATATTTAAACTAAGAGTGACTATTTTCCCCAAGCAGAATCTACACCAAAGTCTCTTTCTAACCTCAAATTCATCTAAACAATCTTCCCAATAATCCTCTATTTGAGGAATATGTGAAAATCTTGTTCCAAAATCCAAGTTATCCCTGGTAAAGCCTTTGCTATCAAATTGGGATCTGGTAGTAAAGTACTAAAAATTGAATTTTTTAAGATCTACTTCTAAATTCAAAGCATCAGAAACTAAGTGACAAGAATAATGTCCAAGTTCAATGGGAAAATAGATACTAGCTTCCTTCTTATTTGAGAACATCTTATCTATATGGGCTAGCTATCTATAGACTTTTATCAATATGAACTGATCAAAAATGTACCTAGGCAACTTCATGGGTTCACCATCAAAATCCCCAACTCTAATATAAGTAAATTTTGGGAACTTGATAAAGAAGCTACCATAGATATTGATTAGCTGCATTGATTCATTAGACATTTTCTTACTTATATTGCCTACCAGTTCATAAGTCATTCTTCCAATAAAAACATCATTAACCCTCTTGTAATTCTCATAGCAATTATGCATCTATAATTGTGAATAATAGTCATAAATTTTGATGTCTTCAACCAAGGGTGCATGAGGTAGCCCTAACCACTATCTCATAGATGTTAGGCAATATAAAATATATGAAGACATATAAAAATTAGTACTTCCTAAATAATTTTTGAGACTCAGATGTAAACATTTAGCTATAATTTTATCCCAGTCCAAATACTATTCCCCTTGAAAGATCACTTGGATGAAGAAATACATCCAGTCTTCCCAATAATATGCTTGGGAGTTACCTTTTAGCCTATGTAGTAATACCATAATATCCTTTACTTCCTGAATCATGTGATTTATTGTCAATGGTCTGGGTAGTCTTGAACCCCCTTTTTAGAATTTCAATAACCAATTCCTTGTGATCATGCTCTTGTAATTCATTTTCTTTAATGAGAAACACCCATAGGAAGAAGTAATATTGAGATTAGAATGGGGATTTTTGGGTGGAATTCTCATCATAGACATTGAGGTTTGTCTATCAACATGAAGTAACACATTATTATTTGTAGTTTTGATGCACCTATTTTGGGATTCATATCCATTTATGCACTCTATAACTAATTTGGGGCACTATACAGCCACGAGGAAGGCCATAGCTTCGACCAAACCACTTTTTACTGTCTTCTTCATCATAAGATTTGGTACAAGATTTTTAACCCTGTCCCTAAAATGTTCTAAGTCATATTGAACCAAAGAGGTATCCCTAATTTAGGGAGAGAGTAGATGAGACTAGAACCATGTCGTAACCAAGACAAGCCAACTTCATAGCTATAAATCAGAGGATATAATGAAAAAGAATGCTTCAAACTTATTAAATAATGTAAGAAACTCAAAAAGATTTTTCTTTTTAATTAAGAAATGGAAACAACTTATGTGAGGATTAGAACTCACCTTTAATGTATCTAAAATAACTGTTAAATTGGGCAACAAAAATCTTATACCTATGCACTATTCCCTATTTACAACAACCAATATGTTTGTTTGCTAAATTTGTCTTGTTCTCTCTTGATATAGATATTAATCAGGTCAAATACTTATTAATTGAAACAATACATGCTAAAAATTGTTGATAAGACATGAACTATGACATGCATTAATGGCAAGCATTCTTCATGTGTAACCTTGATGAATAATGATTATCCATAACCACGTGAAAATTTAAAACTTTCTACTTCATAATGATTTTTGGATATATTCTCCTCTAAATCTCCCACTAATTTTGACTTAGAGAAATCCTCGGGGTGAAATGAGAGTATAGTCATTGAACCCTTGAACCATTGAACTTTTAGAATGTGGTTCAACCCAATGTTTCAAAGATACAATATGAATTACACAGATTGACTAATAGTCACATGAGTTTTCAAGAAACTTTGAACTTTGAAATAGTGAACCATTAAACTCTTGAACCTTGAAAAAGGGTTCAAGTTCAACCAATAGGTTCAAAGACATAATTGAAATACACAAAGGGACAAATAGTTCACTTTGAGAAACATTGAATCATTGAACCCATTGAATCATTAAACTCTTGGAATGTTGAGAATGGGTTCAAGTTTAAAGGTTCAATTCTTTATAAATTTCACTCATAAAGACGATAGGTGGGTGAACATTAAAAATAAAGAGCTGACTTAATAAACAAAGATATGACCAATAAGGGGAAAATGATAAGTCGACTCTTGTTTAATGAAATTTCATGAAAATTTGAATAAGGGTGACTCAAAAGGTAATAATATATTAATTCAACCTTAGAATAATTAAAAATATAATGTAATTCAACTATAATATTAAACATAGGTAAATAGTAAATAAATTTAATATAATACA
Organism: Torreya grandis; assembly: GCA_037957365.1. Classification (NCBI taxonomy): domain Eukaryota; kingdom Viridiplantae; phylum Streptophyta; class Pinopsida; order Cupressales; family Taxaceae; genus Torreya; species Torreya grandis. Next base: position 1,716,752 of record JARHVA010001322.1, on the reverse strand, counting down.
TAGAACTTAAATTATATATATCATATAATAAAAATAATAATATAATTAGTTAGGTTAAAAATATTGGCCAGCTAAAAAACATCCATGGTTGATAAGAAATTAAGGAATATTATCATCTTACCACCTTTTCACTACTAGAGAGCCACTAAGATGCCACAATCGTTAGTAACAACTATTAAAGTAAATATAAATAAGGTCACTTCCATTGGAATTTCCTACCCCTCCCCACCCCCCAACTACCAATTTAAATTAATTATTCTCATGGAACATGATATTTATTTTCCATTGCACTAGGGTGGTGGCTTGGCCAAGGTGGATATACCCCAAATCCCTCCTACTCTTAGTGAATCTTTCTTAGCTAGCCAATCCATTTTAGTTTGAAATATGAAAACATGAATTTTGGTTATTAATGACTATCATACATGTTTGAATCTTTATGGCATGAATTTCATGGCCTTTCAACCTACATATATTGTCACCACATGTTCATTAGCACCACTAAGATCGTCTTTCCTTAGGGAGCTATAATGTCTAAGGTAAGGGTTTATAATCTAGCAGTTTGTTAGATGCTCATATGTACAAGCACTAGTGGTCACTAGACTACCAACATTTTTTATTTTTATTAGGGTCTGACTGTAGTCATATGGGTGACCAATTGCTATCCCCTTCCTTTCAAATAGGCTTGTGCCCTAGAAGAAAGGGATTGATTGTAAAATATAAAAAATATTAAAAAATTATCTACAAGCACTTGATTTCTTGTAAATGTAAATTTTATTTTTATAGGCTTAAAAAAACATGAGTTTCAACTAAGATTAATTTAGGCATAATTTTACATTGATTTTCATGTTAGTAAATTACCTTAAATTAGGCTATTTTACTAAAGAAATTAGTGTAGCATAGTAAATTTACATTTAAAAATTCATAACCTTTATACCCTAAGATCTATAATTATTTTTTGAAAATTAATAGAATAATTATGAAGTCTACTATACAATAAAATTGATTTTGGGAGATTTACATGAATCTTAATTCTATAAAAAATTGTATTTAAAATAGCCATTTTAGGCTTAAGGAAAAACATGCCATTTTGATCACTTTAAAACAAAACCGATAATTTATTTTTCATCATTGTGATAAAATCCAAAAAGATAGTGTTTTTCATAAATATTTTCAACTCCAACAATTCATTGAGATAATAATGTCCATCAATTCCAACATTTCATTGAGATGTGGAAGGTAACAGACTAAGGCTAGAGGAAACCCCTAACAAAAAAGGAAAGTATATTCTCACTATCACCTTAGGAAGTTCCACTACTAGGAAAGATAAATCAAAATTTTAGAAGGAAAAAGGGATGGTAGAGCACAAGATAAATTTGGTAGAAGGCCATGACAACCAAAATATAGACATGTCCAACAATGCTAAGAAGAAAGCTAGTGGTAACAAGAAAGATGATCCTTTCAAAGAAATATAATAGGTGTATTATTTTTTAGTCCTATTTATTTTTAGGTCCTTTTTTTACTATAATTATGTTGAAGTTTTCTATTTGGTAGGCTAGTGTGTCATCATAATTCTTTGTCTCTTTTTTTTGGATTTTCTATCTTGTTGAACTGTGGTTTCAGGGCCCTGTAAAACCTGAATTTTACCAATCAAATAAAAAATAATGTCCATCAATTTAAAATTTTAGATTTATTTTAACAAGATATAAAATGGGTACTATAATTCTTTCAATATCAAAGAGAACACTTCTATTCTTATTTCTAAAAAAATCATAAAATTATATTATTACATTTTAATGGTTTCCCACATGAAACTAAAAATTTGCATAACATTTATAAGAAGGAAGTAGATAAAACTACTATTCAAATCCAATTTTCATTGCACACCACAAGGCCAAACTAAGGAGAGGCTTTCCTCCCATATATAAATAACAACTTAAGGTGATGTTTTACCATATTTCTTATTTAATAGTGTTTAATAGGTATAAAATGTTGAAGGAATATTTAGATTGTAATATATGAATGTAAATCAAAATTAATTTAAATTTATTGACAAGGGGGATATGATAAATATATTAAGTACAACCAAGAGTAATATACTTAGTGTTTCATTATTTCTAGTTGACTATAGCATGTGTTTGACAGTGAGAAACATGATAACATATGACTGTGTGTCTAGAACTAGAGTTTGTAGTGTCATATCCCCATTAAATCCATAATAGAAAAAAATCAATTTATTAAGTAATGTTAATACACATTAATGTTATTTAGTCATAGTATTTAATCAAAATTATTTTTTTGTTTGAGGCCATCTTTAACTAGTTGTCAAGTGTGCTTACTTCACCAACATTACCATTATGTCCTTGGTAAATTATTAAGTGGATGCATTTAGTCTATTATGGAAGCTTGATAAGTTATTAGGTCATATTACCTATAAATATGACACAAATAATCATACTCTACTAAGCATCATGATTTAATGTTAAATTTTTGGTTAAAAATAATAATAAGAGTCGTTTTAAATATACTTATTTTCACTGGTAGTAACATCATGATTTAATATTTGACTATGTTGATTGAATTGTAGAGTATGAAATTGGTCATGAAACCTAAATCATGACTACATAAGTCATTACCTATGTTTCATGATTAATATAACCTTTATTAAGGTTATCATCACTATGAAATATGATTAGATTAATTATAATTATCATTGTGAGACCTTAGCATTATTTTGTTTAGTGTTGAAAATTAACTTATTTAGGATTTTTCATGGAGTCTTGAAAAAGATTCCACTAGATTCATTACTATAATTGACTGAGGTGGAAGTTAGAGTGGATGGGAGAATTAAATTAGGGTTATTTCACTCATAATATTACACCAAATACATTATCATATTAATGGAGAAGAGGTAAAAATCCAACACCCAATCTCTGAGTTTTCTCTGTTCTTCTCTCTAATTCTTTCTTAGTATTAGAGAGAAGAATTTCATTGGTTATGGAGTATTATTTTATTTAAAAATATAGTTAGGGCATGTGACTATAAGTTGGGAGAAACTAAGTCCATATTGGATAAAATTTAAGCAATGAGACTTATGTTGTCATGATAAAGTATTTAATTATAAACTGTATATCCCAGCTCTTGAGTTTTGTTCAATTGAATGTATAGACCCTATTATTAGTCTAACCGATTTACAGAGTATGAATGTGGATACATATAATTTTGATAGATATGAATATTTATACAAAACCTTGTATATCTTAGGCTTAAGTTTTTATTCCAGAAAATAAGGGCTTGTTTTTAATGTTAAGGCTATCTTAAATTGTGGATAGAATTGATTATAAATTTAGTTGTTCTTTAAAAATAATCTAGGATACTCATTAACCATGGCTTGATTATCAATAATTATTGATTTAAGAAAGCTTACCTAATAATGGATTAAGATAACATTATGTAACTAGTAAATAATAAAGACTTCTAGGTATGTATTTTTTCTTTAAAAAAATAACCCTTACTAGTATAGTTATAGGTGTTTTAGAGAATTTCAGCTTATATTTTGAAAGGAAGAAAAATAAACTAGATATGGGTATGGTAGAAAAACCTATTTGGTTCTGTGTGCATTGAATCAAATTATTATGGAGAACTCCTCCTTGGCTTGGGAGTAATTACATACAAATAAGATAACAATAAAGTGAATGGTTGGTTAGATAGATATTTGGGTAGATTGCCTAGTGCTAGCTAGATCTTAGAAGTAAGAGCTTCCTCAAGGGCTGTCAATCCACACATTTTAAAAAAATTAGTTTATAAAATATAAGATAAAGTATTTACATCAATAATCAAAAGGTACTAAAATCAAATAGAAGATATGTTTGATAAAGAAATAGACTAAAATGTCTAATATAGTAATAAGCAAGTCAATAATAATTCTAAATAGGTCCAGTGTGGTTCAGAAAATAGGTTGGGGGTCTATGAATAGGTAGATGAAAATAAAGTTGGATTTGGGTAAAGGTAAGTGGATGAAAATAGCTTGTTACGATTTTTTTCCATAGTGACCATTAGTGGTTGGCATGACTAGTGGTAGTTGAAGTGACCATCAACAATCAAGGTGAACATCAGTGGTTACTATGTGTTGGGTTTGGATAATAAAAAGTTAGATTTGATGGGATCATAAAAGTAAATTTTGGGAGGTTATGTAATGCTAGGCTGATTATGAAATGTAAATAAAGTAATTGATAGACTAAAATTAAATACTTATATTTCCAAAGATTGATCAAATGAATGGTTGAGGTGGTTGGCTCATTGGTGGAGTCTAGCATGATTTTGGTAGAGTAACGGTACTTAGCTATTAACCAAGGGGTGGTGACAAGTTGGCTCTCTAATGTGATCACTAGATCACTAGATTGTTGGAAGAAGTGACCTATAAAGAAACTCTAGATGTAAAATCTCTTAAAATCATGGATAGATACTTTTTTACCTCTTACTCCTCTCTTCTTATAAACAAAGAAGAAGAGGTGAAATGATATGTTAATAGGGTCTCCAACTTGTTATATAAATTTAACTAATGCATGCACTATCTCACACATTAATTAGACAAGATAATTATAAAAAAACAAGTCAAGGTGAAGGGTCAGTGAAGTTAGTTTAGATAGTAGACCCTGGCCATTAGGGTCAAGGTGACCATTGAAGGTTAGGGTGACCATTAGTGGTTGAGGGTCAAGGTAAAGTTAGGTTAAAAGGTGGGTTTACCTAGTAGTTACAATTGACTATCATTAGGTAGGTTTGAGGTTGAATGGTCAAGGTTGGGCCCAAGGGTTTCCTATGGTGGTCCAAGGTAATTGAGACATTTAAAATCATCATGTGTGGATTTTTTATGTCTATATTGTTCCCCATTTTGTTATACAATTTGTATCAACAAGATATAAAACAAAAATGGATTATTGGTCAAAGGTTCAATTTCCCTGGAGTATGGGAGGAGGTGTTCCCCCTAAAACTAGGAGTCAATGAGGAAAAATAAAATTAGGTATAGGTTTGATGAGTGGGTGATTTAATGATAATAAAATGGGTGAATGATAGATTAGTCATTGAATAAAAAACATGTACACAAAGTTTGATAGCTAAGATCACACATTTAATAGGTTTCTAAAGTTGGTAAAAATTATGGTTAGTGCTAAAAGCATGAGTGACAAGTGGAATATGTGACTGCATTTAGGTGGGGTGGTCAAAAACACTCATAAACATAAGTCTCCTAGGAAAGGCCAGGGTGGGTACAAACATGGATGGGGATGGGAAGTAGGTCCCCAAATTCTTCCTCAATAATGATTGAGGAATGAGGTAGGTGACATCTTCAATTGATAGATTAGTGTGGTTTGGTCATTGTTAGTGTATTTGAATTAGTTGTTTGATGGGTGAACTATTATTTGGGTAGGGTACATTACGTTTGACCTAAGTATTAGAGATTGGTTATTTTTGGTAAAATGTGAAAGTGAATTATTAAATGGGGAGGTTAGGGTGGGTTAGAGGATGGGTAAAGGGAGAAATTATTAAAATTTTGATTTTTGTTGAGTTTTGGGTAGGTAGGGTTTGGGGAGTTTTCCATTAGTGGTCACATGTAGTGACCATTAGTAGTTATCTTGATCATTGATGGTTGACAATCATGGATAAAAATGTCATTTGACCATTAGCGATCATCATGACCATAGATGGTCAAGTCAAATGGTAAAAAAACTAAAGTTTTAATTTTATTCATTTTGATATTTTTGAATTGTCAGTTATTTTTCCATTACTAAGGATGGATAGGTAGTGGTTTTTTATTAGTGTATAAATAAGGCTTGATAAGATTTAGGATTAAAAATGAGATAGTATAAGTGTTTGGCCTAAGAGGCAAGCTATAGGTATAGGTTGTAGGAGGTTGAGTTTGTAAGAAAAATAGTATAGGGAACTAAGTTGTTTACTATCAAACATTTATATGCACATGAGTAGATTTAGATGTATGATCGAGTGTTTCACATCTTTGCAAGGATCCACTATGGTATGACTACTATAGACTAGGCTCACATGGAGAAGGTGAGACTTAGAGGGATGAGGAATTATTAACTTATGTGACATAATACAACTATGATCATGGTCCTCATCTAGAGATGGGATCCAACCATGAACACCTTCATATTACCCACTAGTGAGATGATGATCTTACTATATAATGTTCATGGGATCACTCAATTACCAATATAGGGTGACTTGATTTGTCACTAGAGTAGGAGGAGAGAGATGATCTCTTAGAGCTAGTAAATGGAGATGCTCATGACCAAGTGAGGTGGAATGTTGGAGGCTTTAACTACACTATCTTGTATCAAAGGGAGAGAGATGATAGGAGGTTGATGACCATAATGATGATGGTAGTTTCATGTTTCTTTATTATTGAATTAGGTAATAGGAACTTATCATACTTTGTATTAGGGATATTGGTCAAGATGCTATTAGGTCACATAGTGTTTGGTTGGTTACCTATGTTACTTGTGCAAATATATAGGGAGATATGGGGCTTTAGAGCTCACAATAGGTATGTTATCAATGTGGGATTTGTTCTACACTATTGGGCCTATGAGCGCATCTCAGTGCTAAGGATAATGGGGCTTATATTACTAGGGTATGCTCAAATAGATTTCTTGATTGGTTTTATGATGTGGAGAGCTAAATTCTCCATGATAGGTATCGGAGGAGGGTTGTATGATACTGATTGGTTCAAAGGATCACTAGATGCCTTGGTCATTAGAAATGTTACCCTATGTTGGGTTTCTAAATTGGGATGTATATAGGAGACACACCATATCCTTACAAATTTACAGGTGTATCTTTGGAAGGAGGGATGGGGAGGTAGATCTCATCCCATTTGACAAGTGTAGAGATAGTTAAACTTTGTATAGGGTATCTCAAGCCTATTTCCTACATATAGGTGGGAGGATGTAGAGATCCTATTACCTAAGTCGCATCCAATATAGACCCTATTAGATCATAAGGAGTTACCAACATGGCTAGCAATATATGATGCAAGTTTTCTATATGGTTACACTGCATGGTGCCAAGCTCTTTATGTGGTAGTAGACTTTTATGGGGATGATGGTGGTAGGAAGTTGAAAGATGTTGACCTAATTGGTAGAGGTCAATGGGAATAGGTTCATGGGGTTACCCCAAATACATAGGTAGGAGTGGCACTAGCCACTACATATGCACAAGTTGTAGCATTATAGTTCTAGTTGGTAGTGACATAAGTTTAATTGGTTGAAGTTATGAGTGAGAGGGACCATGCTAGAGATTCACTAGTCTTGATTACCTAGGAGAGAGACTCCTTGAGACAAATTAAAAGAGGACTTGAAACACACATGAGACCCCCAATAACTATCCCTATTACATGGTATCTAGCCATAATGAAGGAAATATGCTACTATGAGGCCATAGTCCTAAGATGTTGTCTTGATGAGCCTTGATAGGATGAGTATAGAGATAGTTTGGTAGGTGGTACTAATATGGTGAAACCAAGTCAGTGGGTGGCTTCTATGGGTGGGTAAATAGGGACCTTAAGAGGATAGGAACTAGGAGGTAGTAGCTCTCTACGAGATAGTGGTGCCCTAGAGGCATAGTCATGCCATAGTTTATGATATATTATTTTTTATTGTATATCATTTTGATACTAGCCTATGAGTCGATGCAATGAGATATACATTATGAGAGAGAGACATGTATATTATTGTATACATTATGATGTTATTGATGATATATTCATTATTTATATATATGCTCCTTGTATATTACTCATGGTTCATTGTTTGCTTTAATGTTTATGTTCATGATGTTGATTATACATATGTTGATCATTGATGATGTTATATGTATTATGGTTATGATGTGTATATTGCTAGGCTCATGATGATATTGATATGGATTCATCTTAGCTAGGTATGTGATGAGATGTATTTTTTTATATCCATGATGATGGTTATGATAATGACATTCATGTGTGAGATTATTATTGATATGATGATGATGTTCATGTTAAAATTAAATGAGTATATGCTTCCTTATTTAGATTTAGACATGTGATAAGAATGGTTTATTCATTTATTACTCATGGATACTATGATTATGATATGATGATGGATATGTTGATGAAATGTGTTTTTTCTTATGATATATGTTGATATGATGTTATATGGTTATAATTAGGGTCATTTTACTTAAGGTAATGCACATAAAGTAAGTTAAATAATAATAATAGAGCTGAGAAAAAAATATAATCAAGAGATGAATGTCTTAGTGAATATATCAACCAGTGATGATAGGATAAGAAGAGGGTATGATGTTTCTTCTTTGGAAAGCACTAAAACAAGACCAAACTAGATTGGTTTAAATAAAATAATCCCTTCAAATGCTTCACATTCACATTCACTAGTTGGTTAAAAGGTGTCTTGATCACATAATGCCAAGTGAACGCAAAATACCTTGATTTATAGTGTATAGAGGAAAGATGGATGAAAATGGAACCTTCTTGTGAGACTAGCATGCCTCTTATGGAGGCTACCAAAGAGTTAGTATAAATAATTCTATGTCATATAAAGTGTATACTGATTGATGTGGGAAGTATACTCATAAGAGTCGATTATGGCTTTCAACACTTTATGAGAGATGATTATGGCTTTCAAAATTATTATGTTTTTAATTTTACTTACTAATGGGTATTTTGCTTATTTAATTATTACTTGGAGGGTTGAGTAAGTTGATCAATGAAAGAAACTTCTAAGAAATTACTTTCTATGACAAACACATTACTTAGCCATCCTTTGAGGGAGTGGTCTAAGTTTGTGTGATTTTCTTAATGTCTTTGATAGTTTTCCTTCAAAGGAGTAGTCCACCTTATTTAGAGAAATTTTGAATATGTTTTCAATATCTTTCCTTCAAGGGAGTAGTCTACAAATGTTAGGAATGACCCATGATTATTATTGGCTTCAATTTTTTTTTCTTAATGTGGTTATTTCTTGACATAGACTTGATTATATAGGATTAAAGTCTCACCCTTATGAATGAAAAACAAAAATCACAAGAAGGTTGATTAGGTTTAAAAAGGTTCAGGTAGAAACAATCATGGGAATCTATCCTATGAAAGGGGTAGAAAGTACCATGAGAATCATGCCATGGTTAGAACCATGGTACCCATTATTCAAGATGAGGCCATTATTATGATGAATAATCACATGATTCAGTTTCAATTAGTTGCCCCTAAAATAGGGAGATGGATGTGGTTTGAAATCAAGGGATGAGCTTAAGTTAGATATAAGGTGAGTTTGATCCTCTTTAATAAAAGAAAGGATGTAGATGTGAATCATTGAGGGGCTCAAGTCTTGGGTTTCCTTCAAGAGAGGACAACCAATTAACTCTTAATCTATACTTGTGGGTTATGATATAAGGTCCAAGCTAATTTGAAGCAAACTTGCCATGCTTATTTTTCTCCATATTGGTGACATGTTGATTTTCCTTTAGGATGAGGTCTTCAATGTTAAATGTTTGCACTTTAAGGTGTTTTTTATAGTCACATTTAATTCTCTCTTGATAAGCATGAATATGAGTAAGTTAAGTTAAGTGATGCTCATCAAGTAACTCAAGCTAGGCTAAATGATGTTGATGACAATCATCTTTAAAAATGAGATCTTATAAATATAAGTGAAGAGATGGGATTTGGACTTTGAGATGTAAGACAACCTCCACTCTAAACACAAGAGAGAATGGGGTAGAAAAAATGGGGGTTAAAATGCTAGTATGATATGACCATAAGGCTAAGGGGATGTGTAAATGCCAATCCTAACCAGAGGCATCGACCATTTTAGTGAGCATGCTTTTAATAGTTTTGTTTGAGGTCTCATCCTACCCATTTGATTGGGGGTGATAGGGTGATGAGAAACTAATATTGATGCTAAATACATTGAAAATACCTTATAATTGTTTATTTTTAAAAGATTTTCCATTGTCGATTATAATTTTTTGAGGAACACTAAAACAATAGATGATGTGATGTTTGATAAAGTTGACAATCTTTTCAACTTTGGTCAAGACAAGAGGAATAGCCTCTACCCATTTGGTAAAATACTTAGTTGCATTGATGATATAATGGTGTTATTATAAATAATGGGGGTTAATTTCACTAATAAGGTCCAAACCCCATTGTGAGAAGGGACATAAATTAGTAGATATGTGAAGACTATGGCTAGGTGCATGATGAAAATTAGTGTTTTGTTAACATGTAACACTTTTTCACATAGTCATAACAGTCTTGGTTGAGGTTGGGCCAAGAATATCTAAGGAGATAGATGAATTTAGCCATGATGAGGCCATTAAAGTGTCCCCTATAGATCCCATTATGTGTTTCTTTGATAGCATGAGAGGCTTCATGATTGCATAGGCAATGGAAGAGGAGACCATCAAAGCTATGTTTATAAAGAATTATACCCATAATAGTATAATGTGAGGTACTCTTGATAAATGATCTTTGACGATTCTTGGAAAGATCAAAAGGAATGATGGTAAGGTTAAGATAGTCAAAGTTTTGTTGACACCAAAGATTAGGCTGGGTCTCTTCTACATTGAAGATGGTGGGAGAATCTAGTTTGACATAAGAAGGTTTGGTAAGTTTGTGGATAATAATAGATAGCTTATAGTTAGAGGGTGAATATGGGATTTGAGAGGAAATGGAATCCATGGTGTCTATAAACCTATTGGTAGATTATGGGGTTGATTGGATATGGTAGTTTTCAAATGATGTTAAGAGTTAATCAACTAGTTATTTATACTATTACAAAACATCATTCTGACATCGGTAAGATCTATTTATTTGATTGACCACAAGTTGGGAGTTGCCAAAGATGTTGATAATTTTGACTCCCTAGGATAAATTAGTTTGGAAACCTATTACTAGGGCCTTATACTTATCCATATTATTGGTACATTCAAAATCAAGCTTGAAAGATAAAGGAAGAAGTTCACCACCAAGGGGAATAAGTATGATGTCGACTCTCCCATGACATTAACACTTTGAACCATCAAAGAACATGGTCACTTGATAGGTGAAGTCTACCTAAGAGTTGGTCTTGATGGATTTATTAGGAAAATCAAGAGGAGGAAGTTGATTGTCTACCAATGGCGCTTTAGCTACTTGGTTAGAAATGACTAGCCCTTTAATTAACATTTGTTGAAGAAACTCAAGGTCAAACTCAGAAAGAAGCATGAGGCACTTGGCCATACACTAGTTTTGGTAGGGCTTGGAGTGCATATATTTGAGTGGGTTTATATTTTTTATGACATAGGTCTTATGGTTAAGAAGGTAGTGGTGAAGTTTGGTGGCCACAAAGACTAAATATAAGCAATGTTTCTTGGTATAGGTGTATTGAGTCTCATACTCTACAAGTGTGTGGCTAATGAAGTAGACTACTTATTTTTTATGTTGTTCATCCTAATGAGAAATAATTGAACCTAAGGAATTGTTAGTGGTAGAGATATAAAAGTATAAGGGTTGATCATCCTTAGGAGGGGTGAGGATAGGTGGAGACAAAAGGTACCTTTTAAGTGAATCAAATGCCTTTTGATAGTCACTACTCAAGTTAAAATACACATCCTTATTCATAAGGTGATGGAAGGGTTCACATCGATTAGAGATCTAGGAGATAACGTGATGAATGGATTAGAGCTTCCCCTAAAAACTACATAATTATTTGAGGTTGATTGGAGGAAGCATGTAGAGGATTGATTTGATTTTGGTAGGATCAACTTTGATTCCCTGAAGGGAAATGACAAATCCAATGAGTTTTCCTAAAAATACCCCAAAAATGCACTTCTTGGTGTTAAGGAAAACATTGTAATGGATGAGGCACTCAAAGATAATTTTGAGAATGACCAAATTAACCTTATGATATTTGGATTTTCCAAGAAGGTCATTTACATAATTTTCAATGATTTTTTGGATAAGGTCATGGAAGATGTAAGTCATGACACGTTGGTAGGTTACACCAGTAGTTTTTAGTCTAAAAGGAATGAACCTATAGTATAATGTCCCCCGTGGGGTGATAAAGGTAGTTTTGTGCTGATATTTAAGGGTAATTAGGATCTAATTGTAACCCAGGAATCTATTCATGAGAGATAACATCTCATGACTGGTTGTAATATCAACTAGCTAGTTGATGTTTGGTAGAGGAAATTTGTCTTTGGGATAGGTAAGATTTAGGTCATGAAATTCCACACAAATTCATAGTCCCCTTATGGATTTGGTGATAGGCATGATGTTTGATACCTATTGGGGATAGTTAATAGGTTGAATAAAATTAACAGATAGGAGATGTTAAATCTCTTCTTTGACAATAAGGGCTATGTGAAGGTGCATTCATCAAAATTTATACTTGATGGGTTTTAAATCATGGTTATTTATTATTTTATGGGTTGAAATGATGGTTTAAATTCCTATCATATCACTATAAGACCAAATAAGTACTATGTTGTGGTCATGTAGAAAAGAGAAGTCCTAAAGCTCCTTAGAATTTAGCGATTGGCCATTTTTGACAATGTAGGGGTTATTTGGAGTGCCAAAGTCAATATCCATGGTGGATTATTTCAAAATATTGTAAGTATTATGAGGAAAATATTTTTGGATGGAAGAATCTGAGGAACTAAGATAGGTGAGAATGGAATCATCATCCTAGCACTAAACTTGTTCAATGGTAGGAGGGTCACCTCCTATCATCTTAGGATGGGTCATAGGAATGGTTATGATCTCCCCTTACATTTGATAATCCAAGGGTCTAAGGTTGATCATGTTGATGAAAAAAATTAGGTGGGATGATGTTATCATCTTCACACTCAGGTGAAGAAAGGGTTGGTGAGGAAGGGATGCCTTTCTCAACAGTGCTAATGGTAGGTGTTTTGGTTTTCCTCTTATTGGGTAGAAGGAAATTGAGGTTGTGTTTCTCATGAGGATTTATGGTTTCAATGGAAATCATCTTGTGTTGTTTATTTTTATATCATCTAAGAATAAATTATTTCCAAGCACACCTATAGAGGTATGTCTTGGTAAAGTTTGGGTTGTCTAGATAGGAGAAGCTAGAGGTGAATGGGCAAGGTAAAAAAGATGTGGTAGAAGCATCAAGTGGTTTTTTTAGTCCCCCATAGATGAAGTGGGATTGATAGTTTCAAGATCTAAGGGAAATAATGGATCTAATGTTGGGGTCATAACCGGGTAGGTGGTTAAGTTTTCCATATTCTTGAAGAGTAAGGAAAGTGTCAAGGGTCAAGAGGTGATATTACCAAAATGAAAAAAATTGGAATGTTTATTCCAAGAGGTTTGTGGTAGGGATTTGGTCTAAGGGTATTTATGAGATAGTAGATGCTCCATTAGTAGAGGAAGATATGAATTCATCATGTATGGTTAATGGTTGGTCCTTTGTCGATGAGGGTGTGTTGTATGGAGGTAAGAGGACTTCATTGGGTTGATAAGTCATGTTTCATGATGAGAAGGGACTTGGGATAGATTGTATAGTCATAACATATCCTTCATGTTCAAATTTGATGTAATTATGAAGGGTAAAGGGTACATAACCCATAAATCAAATCTAAGGTCATCTCAGCAAAACATTATACTAGAATTCAACTTCCACTACATAGAAGAGCTAAAGGAGTGTGTGAGGTCCTAAACAGATATAAAGGACAATATTTCTTAGAGTAGTGTCCATGGTGTCATTGAAGTATTAGGGGACAACTGAGGTTTCAAACATAACATTATTTGGTAGTTTGAGTTGATCATAAGCATAGGAAGAGATGATATTAATACTGGCTTCCCCATAAATCATGACCCATTTAATGTGGGTTTGCTTGATGTAGGAAGTAATAAAGAGAGAGGTATCTAGGTCATCAAGATGGATAGAAGGTATTTTAAAATCCTTGAAGGTGATAAGGTTGGAAATTTGGAGAGAACCAATAAAGGTTGATAGATTTGAGGGTCTTTAAGTTGGACCTATTTTAATTGTAATGCCTCTATCATTGCTTGGTGATGATGAGCTAAGGTAGAAATCAACTTGTATAGGATCATATTTGTTGAGGTCTAGTGAAGTTGTTTGAGAGCCACTCTTCTAATTGATTTAGAGGGGTTGGATTGGGAGTTACCCAAGATAAATACCTTGGGTTTGGCTGAAGCTGAAGGTTTTTGATTTTGACATGGTTGGGAGGTGAAAGATGGGTATGTCCATGGGATGGACAATTTAGCCTTCCCCTTATCATTTTTTTGAGCATGGGATCATGTAAACACATGTATATTATGGATGGAGGGAAGAGTTAGGATAGGAGATTGGTTTGGTTCCTCATCACTCTGAGTTTAGAGTGGGGGAGTAGATAGGCATTGGATAGTGGTTATTGTTTGTTAGATTGGTGGTGGTCTCATGGGATGTTCATATATTAATAGATCACCCTCATCATATATCTGATGGATTATGGTTTCGAGAGGTTTATAATTCTCCATGTCATACCCTAGTGTCCTATGATAGGAGACCACTTAGTAGTCATTATACCAAACTAGTTTTGGACCAAGAGGATCGAATGACCTAAAAGTGGGTAAGGTCAAGAAAAAATATTGTAATAACATTTGGAAAATATTCAAGTAAGATTCATATAAAGGTGGAGAGAGTTTATAGGTTTTGGCCTTGGTTGGTGAGATGGAAATATTTTTAGAAATGGATTTGGTGATAGAAGGTTTGGGTAGGGTAGTGTTCATAGTTGATAGCTTTGGTTTTGGTAAGATTTAAGTTGATAAGTTAGAGGTAGGAGGTTTTAGGTTAGGTAGTTTGGCTATTGATGGCTCGATGAAGATGGGTGTGTCAGAAAGCAAGTGCATCAGTGCAACCAATAGTGGTGATTGGGTTTTGGTTGAGATAGTTGGATTTTTAAACAAAGTAGAGGGATGAGGCCCCAAGATATAGAGAAAGGTTAAGGGAGGTATAATTTTGGCCTTATGTTGGCTTTACTTCCTTGGTAGATTTGGTCTAGTGCTTGGTTGGTGGGTTTTGTGAGGTTAGCTCTAGTTTCAAGGATGGGTGGTTAAGGATTGGTGTATGGAAGATGCCAAGGGTTTTGGTTGGTTTGGTTAGAGAGGATGAATTGTATTTTTAGGGTTTGGTTATATTGGATAGTTGTGAAATGGTTAAGTCAATAGAGGTTTTTATTGGTTTGGTTGATAACATAGGGGGTTAGATAATAGAAGTGGTGGGTTAGTCCATCAATAAAGTGGTTGAAATTTCTTGTTTAGTGATGTAAGGGAGCCCCAATTATTTATAAAAGGTGGATTGATATATGTTAGGTTTGGAGACAAATTCCAATCTCTGAACTAATCTAGAGAATGGTTTGTATACTGATCATGTTCCTTAGATAGTGGGCTTAAAATATAAACCCATGGGTTGAGAATGGGGAATGGTGGCCTAGTCTTTTTCCTCAATCAAAAGATACAATGTTTAGATGGGTGGATCCTCTATGGGAGGTGCAGATATAGTGGATTATTCCTTGGGAATGATTTCTAAAGGGGAATTGAATTGTTCAGTAGTTGAGGGAGAAGGTAGAGTGGTGATGGTTACTTGCTCAAGTATGTCAGTTGAAGGAGAGGTTGATGACTCTACAGCTAAAATAATTAGAGAGGAAAAGGTCATTCCCTTGGTTTTGGTCTCCAAAAGAGGAGAAGGTAACTCCACTACCTCAATAAGTGGAGAGGGTGAAGAAAAGGTAGATAGGATGGTAGGTTCTTCAATAATGAGCATGTCAAGAATCATATTATCAATATGGTCATCATGAGAACACTCAGCTTTATTTTTCTAATTTTTTTAGGTGCATAATTTGGAAAAGGTTTTCTTAAAATTTCAAGGGATTGGTTTGAAGGTTCATTTGGGTTTTCCAACACAAGCTATCCCTTATCAATGAGGGTTTGGACAATGTTTTTGAAGGTATTACACCTACTAATGTAATGTCCCACTACTTGATGGAAAGCACATATGTCATTATTGTTGTACCACCTAGGTGAAATATGAGAGGAATCTAATTTTTGAGAGGGTTTGATAAGATGAAGTTTTATGATATTAACTTTCATCAACTTTTCTAAGACCAAAGTTTAGGATTCCCTAAGCAAAGTAAAATGATTTTGATTATTTTGGTTTTGGTTTCTCATGTTTTATTTTGAGGATTTAGAAGAGTTTGATTAATTGATAGATGGTGGATAACTGGTCTTAAGTATAAATACATTTGTAGTTCCCTTGCTCTTGGTCCCAGTTTTAGTTTAGTTACTTGGTTTAGAGGAAGAGGCCTCATTGGTTTTATAGGTAGAGTTTTTTTTTCAAATTTAACTTTTCTTTATTGATGGCTCTATTTTCTATCTTATGTGCCATGGTGAAATATTCATCAAAAGTTTTGAAGCTCTAGACATGCAATGTAGAAAATATTTTCTTGGCACATACTTGATCAAAAAGTTATATTAGTTTAGGTTGGGGTAAAGAGAAGGAAAGTTGATTGATTAGGCTCCTCAAATGTGACACAAAATTAGAAATAGATTCATCATAACATTTCTAGATAGATTAAACGTTAGTGATGGAAACTTTCTTGGAGATGTTTATTGAAAATTGATCCAAAAATTTTTGGGCTAGCTAGGTGAAGGATAAGAGAGAGTGTTTATTTATGGCACTATACCAATATAATTCTAGACTAGATAGGGACATGGGGAAGGTACAAAGGAGTGAATCATCATAGGTAATCAAATAACATGCATGCCCAAATGCCCTGAGGTGTTATTGGAGATCCTCCTTTTTTTAAAATTTAGAAAATTTGGGAAGTTCCCACTAAGGAGGATATGATCTTATAGGGATAGATGGGTGAATAGGCTAATTATATATCTATTCATATGATAGGATGTTGTGAGTACCAAAGATGGATGACTCTAAGATAGTCATTTTATCCATGAGAATTTTCATTAAATCTATTTGGGGTTGTTTTCCTAGAAATTTTTGAGGTGCATACTATTATGGTGGTTGGGTGACATATTGATAGCTAGTAAGAGGTTGAGGAGATGCCACATATTAATATGTAGACATAGGTGGTTGGGTGGATGCTAGGTATGGGTAGGTGGTTGGGTAGTGGGTAGAGGTACATGCCCTTATGGGTTATGGATATAACCTAGGTTTGGTGTGACAGGTGCTTATTGATAGGTTAAGGAAGGTTGGGTAAGAATTGCAGTTGGGTTTGTAACTAAAGGAAAGGTGGTGACCTTTATACTAACTAGTGGTAAGGTAGATGGTATAGTCACCACAAGATTTTGAAGTGGAGTAGTGACTAATGGATTTGGGGTAGCCAAAAGAAGTTTGGAAATGTTAGTAGTAGGTGTTCCCATGGTGAGGGGAGTATAGGTGGTTAATGGTTGGGTTTCTCTTAGGGTAAAGGAGTTGTTGGTGGGGGTAGAAGTTGTATGGGTGTTGGTTTGTTGGGCATGTTGGTTTTCCATAGTAGTATCAAAGGGATTATTGGTGGATGAGGATGGTTGGGTGGTTAGTGACTATGGAAATAGAAGGTTTCCCCATAAGGAGGGAGGGCATGCCATAAAGTGGGTCCACAAGTAGAACCAAAGTAGGGTTATAGTGAGGCATGGTGTTGAGATCATGTTAAAGGGCCACAAATTTGATATCTAAGAAGGTGGAAAATTTTGTATCTCTTTGGGGGATTACTAGAGGGAAATAAGGACTTCTCAAAGTGTGAGGAGAGTCTTTATGTTTGGAGATGTACTCCATGGGTGAGGAGGTAGAAGAGGTTGATCAGTTTGGTGATGGGTTCTATTCTACTAGATTATTTCACTATTGATGAGTTAGAACCATATAAGATAAGGGGGAAAAAATACAAAAATATTCTCACCACTCAAATAGAGAGGAGACAAGAAATGAGCAAGGAAATCAAACACACACTAAAAAGTATGTTTATTCCTAAAGTTCTTTTTAGCCTATCTTTTGGCTTATACCTTAAGCTTTAAGAACCATGTGACTAAAATTGGCTTGTAGATTAGGCAATAGAAAAGAAGTATATGGTTTGTTTTAGGTTGTGTTTAGGCTCTCAAAAGGATCTATATTAGAAATCAATACATGGCTTGGTATTGAGGCCTACCCCCTCACTTCACACACTACAAAAATAAGGGTGTCAGGTGTTTAGCCAACATATATTGATTTCTAGAATTTATACTCAGCTAGAGAGCTGAGTTGGTTCTCCCCTTGGCAATGACCTTTAATTAGGATCACTAGGAAAGGGTAAGGTGACCTCTAGGTGATGAAATCCTAGTTGAGCCTTATGTTAATTTGTTTTGATGTTTGATTGATGTAGGTGGTTTGGTTTTTGTGTGTGATTTAAGTGATGCTATGATCGAATTACTTTTCTTTAATTTAACTAAGTGAATTAAACTTACAAGAAACTAATGTATGCATTTGATTTTAAACCCAAAAGAAATTCTAATTTCATTTATGAGCATAAAATAGAGAGAACATATAGATGAAAAAAATGAACCCCAAGTAGAGACTCAAGGGTCCCACCAAGTGTGCCAGAATGTTTCAGAGAATTTTTGCTTATATTTTGAAAGGAAGAAGAAAAAACTAGATATGGGTACACTATCAAATTAGATGATTATGGATAACTCCTCTTTGGCTTAGAAAGAATGACAACAAATAAGTTAACAATAAAACAAATGGTTGGTTAGATAGATAGTAGGGTGGATTGCATAGTCTTAGCTAGATCCTAAAAGTAAGAGATTCCTTGAGGGTTGTCAATTTACACATTTTAAATAATTAAGTTTATAAAATAGAAAATAAAGTATTTGCATCAATAATAAAAAGGTAATAAAATCAAATACATTGATAAAAAATAAACTAAAATGGATAATATAACAATAATTAAGTCAATACTAATGCTAAATAGGTTGGGTGTGCTTCATAAAATTAGTTGGGAGTCTATGAATAGGTAGATGAAAATAAATTTGAATTTGGTTAAAGGTAAGTGGATGAAAATATATTATTACTATTTCCAACCATAATGACCATTGATGGTTAGTGTAACCATCAATGGTTAAGGTGATCATCAATAGTCGAGGTGACCATCGGTAGTTGAGGTGACCATCGACAATTACTATGTGTTGGGTTTGGTTGATAAAAAATTAGATTTGATGGGATCATAGAAGGCAATTATAGGATATTGGTTCATGTTGGGCTGATTAAAAAATAGAAATAAAAGAATTGATAGATTAAAATCAAATACTTAGTTTACCAGAGATTAATAAGATAAATGATTGAGGTGGTTGGCTTGTTGGTGGAGTCTAGCATGATTTTGGTAGAATAATGGTATTTGGCTATTGACCAAAGGGTGGTGAGAATTTAGATCTCTAATGCAATGGTTGGGTCATTAGATTGCTATAATAAGTGACCTACAAAGAAATTCTAGATGTAAAAGATATTGAAGTCATAGATGGATCTTTTTTCACCTCATACTCCTCTTTTCTTATAGGCAAGTAAGGAAAGGTGTAACTAGACATTAACAGGGGTCCAACTTGTTGTCTAAATATAACTCATGCATGTATTATCTTACATAAGAATTATATGAGATAATTATAAAAAAACAATTCAGGGTGAAGGTTTAGTTAAGTTAGTTTAGATGGTGGACCCTGACCATCAGCGGTTAAGGTGACCATCAATGGCTAGGGTGACTACCAATGGTTGAGGTTCAAGGTAAATTTTGGTTAAAAGGTGGGTTTAGATAGTAGGTTAAATTAACTAGCATTAGGTAGGTTCATGGTCAAATGTTCAAGGCTAGGCCCAAAGGGGTCCTAAGATGGTCCAAGGGAATTATGACATTCAGAACAGTCATGTGTGGATTTCTAGTGTTTACAGTAGGTATTACCTTGATATAAAAATAATGGTGAATATAACTAGTTCATTTATGTTTCAATCTTATCTTAATTTATTTTCCATTTGGTTGACATTCTATTTCATAAGTTCATACTATTGATTTTTATACTATTGAAATAATTCTTGTGTTTTGTGATACATTGGAACTTTTAAAACCCAATACAAGGGTCTTTTATGTCAATTTAGCCTATGGAAAAATTGTTGAAATAAAATGCAATTTTATCAAAAAATTAATAGTTTTATGAATAATTAGCACATAGAGTACTTGATCTAAATGTATATACAACATGTTACAAATAAGTCTATGCTTATGAATGGTATTACATTTCCAACATTCATTGATTATTTCATGAAGCTTACTATGTGTAAGACATTTAACTTAGTAATTACCATCTCATGGTTGATCTATGTTGATGCGAATTCAAAATTGGATCTTTGCTTTCTCTTTATTGAAAATTTATATGGCTTGTCAATTGTTTTATTCGATTCAAAGTTCTTGATCTTTATATTTTAAATTTTGAATCATTGATTAATTTATTTACATTAGGTCATATAGTATAATCTTATTATAGAATTATCATTTGGGTTAAATTAGCTATTTATGATGAATTTTTTCAAGTTTGATGATAATAATAATAATTATATTTTGAAGTTGGTAAACTGTATTACAATTGCAAATTGATTATACAACCACCATACCTTGTTTGAGCATAATTACTATGTGTGAATGAGTTGTTGATGTGGAAACTTACTTATCACTCTTGTAGTTTTATTTCTAATTTAGTTACATTTACTATTATGGTTAGCAAAGGTGATATAATATTAACCTAACATGATTATATTTTTTTGGTTTATATGTTAAGATAAGGTTTAATCATTCTATGAAAAGAAAATATCGATATGGTAAAGTTAATTATCTTTTCATTTTGAGCCTTTAGTTGCATGTTTTTTTTCATATTTTTGGATGAGCTAAAACCTTGGTATTGTAAGGTTAAAATTAAAGTTTGATAATTTTATATTATTTTATTAATGTTCAAAACTTATAGAGTCTAACCTTCTTGGCATGATACTTTTAGATAGGTGTTTCTAGAGCTTACAAGACAATAGTTACCAATTTTTATACCGAACTTGCTCTATTTATTTCCTTCCAATATAACAAGGGTGAAGTAATCTTGGAGGTATTAAGAAGTGTAATATATATATATATATATATATATATATATATATATATAAAATGTTGAATAACCCATGATATATGGGTGTTGTAACTATATTATTGAGTATTTTTAATACATCTGGATGCTAGTTGGCCTACCCTATTCTACTATAAGATAATTTAATAGTAGATCTTATTCCAAAAGGATCTATAGTATTCTATTACAAAAGAGGATTGAAATTATTGTGGTGATTTAATATATAATACAATAATTTAAGAAGTGTTGTTTTGAACATTTTACTATTGGTCAACCTTTAATACAACTCTGAGTTCATTTATTGGTGGTTTGTTTGTCAAAATAAAACTTAGTGAATTACATGAGTCAACAAAAAATAATTATGAATGCACATCTTAAGGTAGATGGTTATTCTTCATAAATAAATGGGTCAAGTGCAAGTTTATTTTGTTTCATTGTGTCATAATTTCATATCCACTTTTAGACATAAATTTAATATTTCTTCATGTAGAATGATTTCATAAACTAGTAAGCTTAATTACATATGAAAATCTAGTTTTGATTGATGTTAACTATTAAGATTAGAGGTTATTGTTGTCATATTGAGTTGCACCCTCTAAGGATGTATCTCATGTCTCTTCACCCAATTGACATAATAGGAACACCCCTAGGCTATGGGTTACCTATGGTTGGAGTGAACCTCTAAAGAGGCTTACCCTAATAGATCACCTAAGACTAACACTAATGCCACTAAATTTAAAAGTAAAAGAGAGGATTTCATAAAAATAAATAAACTAAAATCAAAAGGGGAGATACAATAGAATAATATGAGACCCTCTACTCACTTGAGATTGCACAATGGAAACCTTGATAACTATAACATACACAACTCAAACATGAAATTATTAGAATCAATGTTTTATAAAGAGGTACAAGGATTTATGGAAATATTAGAAGGAGAAGCATTCATCACCATGACTAGAAATATATAAACCATGAGATACATATGCTATGACATAAAAAATAGAGTTCACTTACATAGAGGTTAAATGGAGTTGGACAAAATGAAAGGGTAAGAATAATTCACCACAAAGAAAGCATCAATATTTCATAATATACACAGAATAAAAATTATTGAGGGGGTAAAAATATATATTTTATTCATTCAAAGGCAAAAAATTAATATAGAGGGATCAAGGATGGGATAATTAATACAACATTTCTATGCTAAAAAGGGTCCCTTTGAAATGATAATTATACCTATTTAAATAGGCAAAAAAATTTAGATCTCAAGTATGAATTTGGTCTTACCCACTATCGAGTTGGTTATAAGCTTTATGATAATTAGGGAATGTGATTCAATATAGTAGGGATCCCATTAGTATTTCCAAAGTCACAGCTATATAACTTCTTGTCACATCCCCTCGAGCCTATAGATTGTATTTTGGTTGCATATTATCCACTAACCTTTACGATGAATGGGGCCATATTCTATCACCCTCTCACCATTTTTATAGTTAGAGTTGAGTTATGCCATGATTTTCACACTGAACCACTCTATTTACCATTGATTCTATGAGTCAATCAAATTATACATCGTAATAATTAATTTGACATATGAATGAGTGAGATGGGCTATCAAATTTACCTTATCTAGTTACAACATAGACACTATCAAGATCATGAGTGATATGTTCTAGGTACATGTTCACATATGGATCATTTTGGTCTCTTTTTAATTATACAAGGGCATTAACCCTTATTAACCACATACAATACTTAGTTAATTATTCTAACTTATAGACTTGACTTGGGTTCATCTCTAGATGTCATGTGGTAACCTATCATAGCTTCTTATGATCCTTAATGAGATTTGCATCTGATCGAGATCAAGATCAATACAAATCAGAAGTTGAGATCATATAATTTGAGATGGGATATTAATAAAATTGGGTTCCTCATAATGTTTCCATTAGATCTCAATCTATCCTTACCTAAATCTCTCTAAAACTAGGTTATATCTATGCAACATCCACCATTCTCATTGCATTCACCCTAGGAATTTTGCCCTACATTTTCAAGGGGAAGAAAATAAATAAACATTATAATGAAGAGTGTTCCCTCATTTAATCAATATTGAAATATTTATTATGCTTGGAGCTCATTATTTGACCATTCCATGTGTCAACACAAAATTGGTCCCATTATCACATTATGAAAGGAGTCAGGCTTACCAATGGGACTTCCACCTAGACACATGTCCATCACCCATTGGATGATCTACTACCACATTATACCAAGGCTTGATCTATATCTACCACTTTCCATGATATAATTTTATCCTTAATCTATTTACTTCACCAAGACATCTCTATTAGGTTAGGGAGATAGGTGCATCTGATAGTTGATTAATGTACCATTACCTAGTTAGGCTAGGCTCTCACAAGTTTGACAATTATACCACCCTAGGATACTTGAAGGTCTTGATAAATTTTCTCTGTATTGTGATGATATATTTAACCATGTGGTTTCATCTCACTCATTCATTATTCTAACACACTGTTATGTTTGCATGGACCACCCTAGGGCTAGAGTATAGTGGGATTGTGATATATGATATCATCCTAATTAGTTTCTAGCATAAGGATCTAACATCACATATAGGATGTATAAAAAAATCTAGGAGAATAGAGTAATGGGACTATTACACATGGAATCATCCCAATAACAAGTATCCTAGAGGGTTTAGAACTTGTGTAGATGGTTTTAGGACTCTGGGTCATCAATATTGTGACACATAGAAGAATCTTACTCACCTACTTGCCTAATAACTTACTAATTTTGAGATTATTGGAAAACTTCATGAAAATCAGCTAAGTTTCAAAAGGTATTTAAAAAGTGGGTCAAAACTATTAGGAGAGTGACACGTGGCATGAGCAAATTTTACAAAATTGGCTAAGTATTAAAAGTCTTTTAAAAGAGGCACATGTTATTGAGAGATGATTTTTTTTTATGGCTCCATTTGATTATACCAAAGTCATACTATAAGTGAGAAATTCAAAATACATCAATATGTCACTGGGGGGCCATAAAATTGATCTCATCACCTCATGAAGAGATCACTAGAAGATAAAATAACCCTAAAATGGCTAAGTGTTGAAGCACTTCATTGACCCACCAGGCAACTTTTGCATAAAAATGGCTAAGTCTTGCTAAGAAAAAACATGACACATGGCTCCTAATTTTTTTTTAAAGAATCAATTAACTATCAAAATGTTTCATATTTTCATAGAAAATGTGACATATCTATTTTATTAAACTTAGACCAAACCATAAAACCTTTACATGACTATTGAATTATTAAATTCTTGAATTGAAAATGGATGTTTCTCATCCATGGTGACTAGAAATGGTCAACATTATGGTGACCTATACAAGTTGATCTCCTACTAAGTAGTAATCTATTAGCCTTTGGATAAATCCATTGGGCATGGAGTTGTAGAAGCATCTAAACTTTTCATATTCTAGAAATGTAAGATAATTGAAATGTACTTGGCTTGACATTGAATAACTAAACTAATAATTACTTAAAAATCATTTTAAAATATTCTCAGGTTTCTTTTTGATATGCTCCCTAAATTTATCCTTCATAGACTTCAACTAATCAAGGTACATGATATGGAATCCTCTTATCAAGAAATTTTAACTATTGAGTGATGCTCTCATATTTATGTTATGTTTTTCCATCATTCTATTGATTAAGATGTTCTTATCTAGTGGATCACTTGGAATCATGGACACTTGCACCTAATGCTCATGTTTCTCATGAATTGATTATTTCATATATTTTAGATTAATGTTGATTATTGATCAAAAGTATTCTAGATCATCCCAAAATATGTCTTCCTCATGCATACCACAAGATCTTAAACATGCATTCTTTATATAATTAGCTAAATCAATCTCATAATAACCCTTACCCAATCATAAAATGAGTAATCAATAACCTCATAAGTAAGATATATATCCTCACAACTAATAATGTCCTCCTTTGTGTCTTATGACCCCATATTTGGCATAATGGAGTCCTCATAAAAATAGTAAGCTTCTAAGGATATTCTCTTATTGATATTCAGGCTCTCAAAATCACTATCTTCCCAATTCAAGAGGGGAGGCTCAAAATGCGTTTATTTCTAATCCTTTTCTACTTGTTGGGATAATCCAACTCACTACCCCTAAAGTTTTAATATTTATTGAACCATGAGAGCTTTAGGATTGACTATAACAACAAAATTTTGCACATTAGATGGATTAGGATATGACAAATGATCTTGGACTTGTGTAGTGCTTTGGTTGGGTTGCCTATGAGATTAATAAGCTATATTAAAGGGATGATAGGTAATTATTTTATGTAATTTATTCTTATTTAAGGCTTTTTATCTCATTTTTAAGGCTTTATATGAGGCCTATAACTTCATACAACTCAATAGGAGTGACTATAAATGGGATTACTTGGTTGGACATTATAGGAATAGAGGATAAATGGGTTGATTGGGTAGAGGCTCAGGTAATAGGGGTATTAAAGTCTTATGTATAATTTTACAATCATGAATGATACATTATTTGGGTAAGTAAAATCCACCTAGTGGTTAGATGATGACTGCAATTTTATAGTCAAGAGATCTCAAATAGTATAAAGATGTTGCATAAGTTGATGGTTTCACTAGGGTTAGGATTTGATCCCAAGTTATCTAGAAACTAAATTTAAATTTAGTGAGTGACTCTTTGGGTTCCTTATTATTGAGGTGAGCCACTCAAAGAGGGACAAGTAGTCAACCCTCTTTTCAAATTATCTATATAGTTTCTCACCAAGATCATTCCAACTATGAATGGAGCCTATTATTAGGCTTATATACTATCATAGAGATCTCCCTTTGAATTATGAATTGAGGAGATAGATAGACATGTTGTATTCAACTAAATGGTGGAATATGCACATATGGGATATGTATTTAATGTGATCAATGGTAGTGAACTCATCCTCACGAAGAATTGGAAGACTCTTGAGAGATTCAATTGGGATATTATCATAATGAATCAAGGCAATAGGGATGTTTGTGTTAAATATATCAAATGGGTGGATCCTTTTTTAGACAAACCATTAGATATATGGGAATAACTTCTTGATTACAACAAATGGTTTTGGTCTATTGTAACCTAGATTTGGTATCAAAATAGAGTGTCTAGGTGTTTAAATCACTTTAAAAGAAGGGAAAGATTAATAATATAATCTAAATCCTAATATTACATAATATTTAATTACTTGGAATACTTCAATTAGTAGATTTGATACTTGGATTCACCATGGCGTTAAATAAATTTTTGAAAGAGTGTGCCAAGATATCTGAGTAGTATTCAAGTAATAATGTTGATTCATATAGAGAGAGCTTCAAAATTCCAAGATAAGGAAAAATAATGCATTCAACTGATTGTAATAATGAGTGAGTAAACTTATAGAAAAGTGGGGTACATATAGGTAAATTTAGTAAAACATGAAAAATACCATGATTTTCCTAATTAGCTAATTAAAATTAAATATAATTAGCCTATGGGCCCTTTATAACTAACCTAAGGAAGCTTAAATAACATAGACTGGCCATATGACCATGCAGGCAAAACCCAATGGGAAAAAAACTACACTAACACACACCCTTAAGCGTAGCTTAGGTGAGATGAGAATTAGGTCTCAACATTGAAGGCCTAATGAGGTACCCAAGTACATAGTGATGAACCTCTATAGGAGGAAGAATAAGGTGGATCAACCTTAACCCTAATGAGAACTCCAGATGAATAAATTTACTCTCTATGAAGGTCTTGGTCATAATATCTACACTTTTATTTGATGTTGGATAGTATCAAAGATCAATGACTTGATCATTGATAAGCTCCCTAATTAAATGCATATGAATCTCTATGTGCTTGGTCCTTTAATGGAGAACCAGATTCTTACAAATCTAAATAGTGATTTGGTTGACATAGTAAATGATTATTAGCTTATGAAACTAGACACCAAACTCAATGAGAATCCCCTAAAGCTAGATTACTGTAGTGGTGGCATTAACAACCCCTCTGTATTCTACCTCTATGGATGATAAATCAATTGCATGTTGTTTCTTGCTTGACCAGATTATTGGACCCAAATAAAATGATAAAATATAACCTAAATTAGAATTTTAACTCTAAATATCTCTAGCCTAATCTAAATTTATGTATCTAATCAAATTACCCTTTATTCTTCCTTTGTATTGTATCCCATAGTTGTGTGAACCTTGAATGTAGTGAAGAATATACTTTTATACTTTCTAGTGAAACCTATGTGGCTCATACATAAACTATGAGACCAATCCAACCACATAATATATGTTAGGTCTAGTGTGTGTGACATAGATATGACTACCCATGAGTTGTTGACATGGTGTTGCATCAATGAGTGGTGTAGGACAATCAACATTAAGCTTCACACTAGACAAGAAAGGAGTAATAGATAGATTACAATCATCCATTTTAAACCTTGTAAGAAAATAAAGAGGATACCTGTATTTTGATAAGGTTATCCTAGAATTTGACTAAATGATTTCAATCCTAGGAAAGTAGTGCAACAATCCCATGTCTATCATTAAAAATATATCTAAAAGTGTAGTTTTCACTACTAAGATGGATGATCATGAGCTCTTTATAATCAGTAAGTCATACACATAGAGAACTAGTATTAATATAGAATCATCCTATTGCAAGTGTAGACATTCATATTTGAGTGGCATTTGGTGAACCTAACTATGAGGAGAAAGGAGTCCATCTTGGCATACTATACCTTAGGGGCCTGTTTGAGTCTATAGATAGATTTCCTAAGTATATAGACTAAGGAGGTATCTTTCAAAAATCCTTGTGGTTGTTTCATATATATCTCTTCTTTAAAGTGATCATGTAGAAAATCTCTCTTTATGTCCATTTTGTGAACATCCCACTGATGTGCCATTACGATGGCTAGAGTGATTCTTAAAGATGTCATCTTGGTTACAGGAGAAAATGTCTTAGTGTAGTCTATGCCACAAACTTGAGAAAACCCCTTTACAACTAGATAATCTTTATACTTATTGACTGACCCATTTACACCATACTTGGTCTAATAAACCCATTTATAATGGACCAATTTTTTGCCTTTGGGAAGAGGGACCAAGTCCCATGCTTTGTTCTTGATTAGGGAACTATACTTTTCTTACATAATAGAATCCCATTTTCAAATGCTAGATGCCTCATTAAAGGTTTATAGATATGAGATAATGTCCAAGTAGGCATGTGATGTACTTTGAAACTATGATCGTGTCTACCTTATATCTAATGGATTTCTAACCCATTTCTTAGCACTTTGAAGTGTCTATCTGGCCTAAATAGGACTAGAATTGTATGAGATTAGAGAATGAAGAGGTGAGTCCTCATGATCTGTAGTGTGAGTGTGAAATGGAGGATAATCCTCATAATTTTTACTTGAAGAAGAAGAAGATTCATCCTCATCATTAGGAGGATTTTGGTGTGGATCAATGTCACTATCTAAAGTGGAATCAATGTCCAATGAGACATTTGAAGAGTGTGGAGTGCCAAGATTGTGTTCAAGTGGGACATCATAAAACTTGGAACTCCTTTCAATGAAAAACTCATGAGTTATAGTATGGAGAAGCCTATATCCCTTAACACCCTTTGCATACCCCATAAATATGGAAGACTAACTCTAAGGGTCCATTGCGTTACATTTATTCTTAAGAATATCGACCATTGTAGGTGATCCAAACAATTGAAAGTTATCTATTATGGGCATGTGACCATCTAAAGATTCAAAAGGAGTGATTCCATTTAAGGATTTGTGTGGAAATAAATTATAAATGTAACACACATAGTTGATTGCTTCAACCTAATACTAAGGAATAAGAGACTTTGATTGAAGTATGTAGTTTGCATTTCCTTCAAGGTATAATTATTGCATTTGGCCACACCATTATACTGAGGACTATATGGAACTATGTGTCACATCTGAATCCCCTTTAATGCACAAAATTACTCAAACCTATTATTGACATACTCCTTTCCATTATCAATCCTTAAGATTTTAATGGAACATTTTGATTGCTTTTCTGCAAGTGCCTTGAA
This sequence comes from Torreya grandis, assembly GCA_037957365.1. Lineage (NCBI taxonomy): Eukaryota > Viridiplantae > Streptophyta > Pinopsida > Cupressales > Taxaceae > Torreya > Torreya grandis. The sequence goes on along the minus strand of JARHVA010001322.1, from coordinate 1,687,393 downwards.
GTCCTTAAAGTGATCAAAGATTTTAGACTTATTTTTGAAAAAAACACCTAGGAGTACCTCAAAATTTCATCAATGAATGTGAGCATGTATCTTGTCCTATTGAATGAAGGTTTTGGAAATGGACCTACTAAGTCACTATGGACTATCTCTGACTTCTGTTCAGCTCTCCTTGCTTTGCCCTTGTCATATTTCTCTTATGGATGCTTGCCAAGAATGAAACCATTGCATAGGTCATCTAATAACTTGACGTTAGATAATCCTAAAACCATGTCTTGATGATTAATTTGATCCAAGTAATGATAGTTTAAATGTCTAAACCATTCATGTCATAGTTTGCTTACTCCATCTACATGAGTAAGTAGTGCAGCTGAGGGCTGATCTGGAGCAAAATGTGAGAAGGTATATAGATTGTAAAAATTATTAGACTTACCATAATCCATTTTGGTGTCACTATATATCTCTTTGATGACCAATAAATTAGGGGTGAACTCAACTCACTTCCCTGCACCTATGTAAATGATTTAATATACTGATAAAAGATTGGTGGATAATGAAGGAATACATAAAACATCATTAAATGTCCCATCACTTACTTTTACCAATACTTTACTGCTAAATTCTATTGTAGTGTCATCACCCATGAGAATTGAAGGCATATAACATGCATTTATTTATAAAAATAGATCCTCTGAAGAGGCCATGTGATAGGAAACACTCGAGTCAATAACCCAAGTTAAAGGCTGAGAAGCTATTGAAACAAGTGTCTTACCCTTATTTTTACCCTTTTTATTGTCTTTTGCCTTTGTAGAATATTTTATGGACATGTTTTGAGATGAGGATTCAATAATATTAATGTTATTCTTCTCAAGCATCTTTGTCAAGGTGTTAATCTTATTTTTCATGCACTGAGATTCATCATGTCCAAGTTTTTTGAAAAATTTGTATTTGAGTTTCTCCTTCTTAGGTTTACCACTTGAGGAGGACTCATTTGATGATGCCTTTAGCTTGGAATTTGGTTTTTTATTCTTCTTATACTCATGATTAGGTTTAGACTATTTCTTCTCCTATTTACCACTACTATAAGGCTTATTCTTATCTTGATTGATAATCAAAGCATGTGACTTTGAAGACTTTAGTGCACTCATTTGAATGAACTTATCTTTCTCCCAAGTTAGATAAAAAAACTCATCAAATGATGGAAGTTTCCATGTGAATCCAAGTGCATGTTTGGTAGTATGAAATGTAGATATGAAAACTGAATAGTCATGACCCAATTTTGCAAGCATGGATAAAATTAAGTGATCATCTATTTTATTAATGCCACATTGCTTAAAATATAGTCTTAATGATTTTAACTTTGTAAATAAGTCTTATAGGGTGTCATATTCATTTGGGATCAATGTGATGAGCTCATTCTCTAGCTCATGACCCCTCATGATGTCTTGTACTCCAAAAAGCTTGTCCAAGATTATCCAGACTTCATTTCAAGTTTTATAGATTCAACTTGAAATAGAAGGTTAGGAGACATTGACAGGCATAAGAACCCATAAGACTTATCACATATATTATACCATTTAATCTTTTTTTTATCTATAGATGGCTCAATTTCCTCACCCATATTAATTTGATAGAGTCCTTTACCTCTCAAAGTGAGTTTTATTTTAGACTTCCATTCTAGATAGTTAAATGGTGTGAGTGGTTCAATGTTTAGATCCATTAGTGTAGATTAGAGTGAGATAAATTTCAAAATTTAAATGAAATCAAAAAAATAGAAAGCACATAGTACAAGTACCCACTGAACTATCAAGAATACCCCCTTAAAGTTATAATGCACACATGCTTAGTCTTGGACATCGTGCATAGCCAAGAATGCATGTATGAGCAATCAGTGTGAGGAAGTATGAGAGGGACACTAGGCATAGTCAATAATTCATCCAAGAGGAAAGATATAAAGTTTTGAAGAGAGTTTTAAGCTATTACACCATGTGAAAAATGGATGTTACAAAAGTCCTAAAACAATGTTACCAATGCATAAATCTAAAAAAAATGCACTTTCAAAACTAATGGCACCCAAAAAAGATGAATAGATTAAAATTTATGGCACTTAATCGTTATTACTCCCACATATTCTTAGACCCTTTCCAAAAATGGAAATGTGCTTTTTCCATACTTGTGTTTTTTCATCCAAAAATTCAAAAATAGAAATAACTTTACTCTATTTTTTCATTACCCTTCACCTAAAATTTGACACGCTCTTGAACGTCACTTGAGGTTACAACACTACTTTACTTTGGGTTATTGCAACTAATTTACTTAAAATAAGTAATAAGTAATTTCCCTTTAAAAACATGATTATTTCTTGGCAGTGTATTTTAGGTTCTTCAAACAACTTTGCTTTGAGCTTTCAAACATCTACAACTTAAAGAAGTAAATGAGTAGTTGACCCTAAAAAACTTGATTAATTCTTGGCAATGTATTTTGAGGTTATGAATTACAATTACTAAATCCCAATTACTTATAATTAATTGCCTTGGAGAATCATGATTACTTTCAAGTAGTTACCCTAGAGAAGCCCAATTACTTCATGTAGTGTATTTTGGGTTTCTTGGACTACATTACTTAACTTCACAAATTGGAAGTAAAGTAATGCTAAAAACCTAATTTGGTCTATGATCTAGTTGTCATGGTTGAGAAACTCAATTGCTTCCCAGTTATTGGCATTGAAAAACCCAATTGTTTCTTCCAATGTAATTTGAAAATTTTGAACTACTTTACTTAACTTCATGGATTTGAAGTAAAGTAATACCGAAAGCCCTAATGGGTCTTGCAAGTCAGTTGTAATGCTTTGAAACTTAATTTAGTCTAGAATCAAGTAATGGCCCTATAAGAACCTAATTTGGTCTATGGAGAGTAAAGTAGGGTTTTTAGGTTTAATTACATAATCTGTATGGATGTCTGACTAGATGGAAGAAATTAAATTCTAGAAAAATCCATGAACTTTCTCAAAAATATAAAAGCAACCCATTTTAGATCTCAAAAACACATAAAATATATGTAAATATATTTTTTATCTAAGGCCTTTTGAAATGAGTTTTGAGGTAGATTAATAAAATGCCTCTAAGGTCAAAAATGGTGGCCAAGACAGAAGAGAAAGTCACAATATGGTGAATGCATAGAGGATCTCACCAGGGAGTCTGATGCATGAGGCTATCAAGAAGGCTCTGATACCATGAAAGAGTGTGCCAATATATCTAAATAGTGTTCAATAAATAATGTTTATTCCTATAGAGAGAGCTCTAAAATTCTAAGAGAAGGAAAAATAATGCATTTAAGTGATTACTATAATGAGTGAGTAACCTTTTAAAAAGGAAAAATGGGTTACATATAGGGAAAATTAGGGAAACATGAGGAAGCCCATAATTTTCCTAATTAAGTAATTAAAATTAAATATAATTGGCCTATGGACCCTTTATAACTAACCTAAGGAAGCTTAAATAACATAGAATGGCCATACGACTGTGTAGGCAAAACCTAGTGAAAAAACATTACACTAGCAATTTCCCATGAATGGAAAGACATATCAAAGAATACACCAAAATTATTCCATGGATGATGTTAATATTATCAAATAGAGTCCCATAGGGTATGCCAAAAATTATTTTTGTGTTGAGTTATACCCTCTAAGGAGGTGTTTTATATCTCCTCACCCAATAGAAATAATGGGAATACCCTAAGGTTGTGAGTCTCCTATGGTTGGAATGAACTTATGAAAGAGGGCCAACATCCCTTGATATATTACCTAAGATTAACAATAAAACTACAACATTTATAAGGAAAAGGTATGAGTGCAATAAAAAATAAACTAAAATAAAAAGGAGTGATACACCAAAATATTATGACACCTTATACTCTCTTGAGATTACATAATGAAAACCTTGAAAATTGTGGCACACACAACTCAATCATGAACTTCTAAGCATTAGTGCTTCATAGGGAGATAAAAGTATCTATGATATCATTAGAAGGAGAAGAATTCATCACCATAACTAACAATGCATAAACCATGAGATACATAAACTATGACCTATATAATAGAGTTCAATTACATAGAAGGAAATGGAATTAGACACAATCAAAGGGAATGAACACTTTACCAAAAAGATAAAAACAAAAATCATAACATACACATAGAATGTAAGTTATTGAGAGGGTAAAAACAGTTCTATTATTCATTTAAAGGAACAAAATCAAGATAGAGGGATTAATGATGGGCCAACTTCTACAACATTTTTGTGCTGAAAAAGGTCCCTTTGCAATGATAATTCTACTTATTTAAATAGGAAAAATATTATGATCTTGGGTTTGAATTTGGTATTTCCCACTATTAGGGTAGTTACAAACTTGATGGTGATTAGGAAAGGGGATTCAAGGTAGTGGAGATCCCCTTGGGATTTCCAAAGTCACACCTACATAATTTCATGCCATGTCTTCTCAAGCCTTTATCTTATCTTCTACATGTGTATTCTCCACTTGCCTCTATGATCAATGAGGCCAAATTTCATCACCCTCACCATTTTTGTAGTTGGAATTGAGCTATGACATGATTTACATGTTGGGCCATTCCATTTTCCACTAATTCTATGAGTCATTATAGTTACATAGCTTGCTCATGAATCTGATGTCTGAATAGGCATTATGGCCCATCAAATTTCTCTTAGCTAGTACTAATATAGACACTATCAAGCTCCTTAGTTATTAGTTCCAACTACATGTCAACAATAGGCTCATTCTTTTCACTTTTCACTTCTATGAGTGCATTCCCCTTTTCGATCCATGTATAAACTTAGTCAATTATCTAAATTATGGATTTGTGTTGGGTTAATCCTTGGATGCCATGTGGAAACTTGTTAGAGCTTATTTTGATCCTTGGTGACCTCATCATCCCACTAAGATAAGGATAGATATAACCCCCAAGTTGAGCTCATATACTTCAATATGGGATTTTTGAGAAAACTAGGTTCCTCGTAATGTTTCAATCAAAGCTCAAGTTATCCTTACTTTAAACTCACTAATATTGGGTTTCAGACATGTAACATCCATTAAGATCTCTTTATTCACACTAGTAATTTTATCCCACATTTTCAAAGTGAAGAAAATAAAATCATTTTATAATGAAGAGTGTTCACTTAATTATTTGGTCTTGAAATACAACTTATTCTCAAAACTCATTCATTAATTGTTCCATGTGTTAATATAAGATTGGTCCCCTTTTCACACTATGAAAGGGGTTAGGCTTACCAATGATACCATCACTTGGACACATGCCTGTCATCCATTAGCTAGTCTCCTACCAGACTATCCCTAGGACTACTCTATAAATTCCACTTATCTCATTCTAATTTCATCTTAGATATGCAGACTTCACTTAGTCATCTCTATCAGGTCTAGGATATGGTTATATATGAAAGTAATTTTGCATGGCATTCCCTATTTGGGTTGGGATTTGACATGTCTGATAATTATACCACCATAGGAGATTGATGGGTATTGTTGATTATTATCTTCATGGTGAAGTGAGATTTCACCATGTGGTGTCATCCTACTTGCCTATTGTTCTAACACACTGCTTTATTTTCATAGACATCCCAAGGGTTATAGAGTAGTGGGATTGTGATATATGGTGCCATCCTACTCATCCACTAGCCTTGGGATCTAACAACATGTTTGGGCTATAAAAAACCTTAAGAGGGTTTATAACTTATATAAATAGTTTTAGGACTTTAGGTCATCAAGATTGTGACATATGGAAGAATCTTGCTCACTTGCTTTCTCACTACCTTTTTGACATGGAGATTGCTAGGAAATTTCATGAAAATTGACTAAATGTCAAAAAACATTTAAAAATGTGATTATAACCATCAACAGATTGACACATGACACCATACAACTTTTTTAAAATCATCTAATTGATGAAAGTCCTTTGAAAGAGGCATAAGCTACAAAGAGATGTGAATTATTATTAGTGGCATTATTTAATTAGACCAAAGTCATACTATGATTGAAAACTAGGAAGACATCAAGACATGGTTGGGGGGCCATATTTTTGATCTTGTCACCATCTAAATCCATCACCAGGAGATAAAAGGAAACATGAAGTTGCTAAGTGTCAAAGTACTTCTTTGACCTATTAGGAAAATTTTAAATAAAAATGGGTGAGTCTTGTTGAGCATAAATGTGACACATGGCTCCAAGAAAAGTCCTAAGAATTGAAAAGTGTCAAAATGTTTCCTCTTTGTACATAAAACATGACATAGCCATTTTATTGAACCTAGAATGAACCTCAAAACCTTTGCATGACCTTTGAAATATTTATGTCTTGAACTAAAAATGGATGTTACTCCTCCATGATGACCAAAAATGGTCAATGATTATTATGGTTAGATTTAATCACTATGTAAATTTATAGTATGCATGCCTAAATGTAAGTGAATATTTAAGTATGGGAATTAGTGATAATGGTTTTTGGACTCATGAAAAAATGATTTAGTTATGATGAGAACTTATACAACACTATGCATATTTATTGTTATTATTTGGTTAAAATAATCTTGACCTAGCTAAGCCAAGATGTTCACATTTACATAATATTGAATCAAATGATGGTTTTGGCACATGGGGATACATTAAAAACTATTCTTATGAAGTGAGTAAATTATCCTTATTTCATTACTATATGTGATGACATATTAAGTTTTAAATGGACCAAAGTTATAAGAAGTAGATTGACCTTATCAGATATGTAGTTTTCTCCCTTTTAATTATTATCATTATTCATTAATCATAACAAGATATGGCCTAACCTTTTAAACTTGTCTTTTTCATATTTTTTAGTATGTACAAAGTATCCTATAAGGGTAGGTTCATTTTAAGTGTAAAATGATTTAGTTATCTTAAGACTTTCACTATTATAGTGTCCACTATTGAGTATGTTCTTTAATTTTTTTTTTCTTCATAAGTGGCCTTATATGGGACTATGATATGATTTAATGCACATCAAGAACTAGTAATAAATTGTAATGAATCAAGAATTAGAGTTCCATCATAATAATTGTGTAACTAATATGTAAGTGAACGAAATAATATTCTATTTTAGTAATAAATGTGGAACCTTGGATTTTAATTTAATGGTTTTGGGAATATTAATGTCTTAATCAAAATTTAGTTAAGGGTCTAGAATAGTAAATCAATAAATAATATTGCAATAATTTAACCCCTAATTTGTATAATTTATTTATATTTTGTAACTTTGTAAAAGTAGTAATGAAACAGGAGAAATACAAATTATCTTAAAATGAATTGAAACAACTATTGCAGTGTTTGATATTAGCTATGCAGGACTAGAATAGTGTCACAAATTAGGAACTAGCTTTCATTTTATGAAAGGATAGGAGCATCGAAATAAGACACCCTAGAGTCTAGTGTTATTGTCATCTTTTGTTGTTGTTGTCCAAACTACTCATATAAACTTGAGTTTATTTGGTTTTGTTCATTATCTTTGTATGAGATTTCTTATGAAATATCAACTACTGAAAGTCTATGGAACTCCTTGTAGAGCTGATTTAGTCTTCAAACCCTAGACTTCATTATGTTTTTATAAACTTTAAGAAAGAAGGGGTTGTTGACCAATTTTTGGTCTTGCAAGCCAAAATTGTGCACCACATCCTTTTTCTCTACAAAAGTCATCCAATCTATGTTTTGGATAGATCATCCCTCTAATGCCTTGTGCAAAATGTTCTCTACCAAACCTTTCTCATAACAATGCTAGGTGTTTCCCTCATTTTTTTTTAACAAGTGTATTTTAGGTTTGTCAAGAGCAATTACTTCCCCTACAGTAGTGTATTTTGGGTTTCCCGAATGATGTTACTTGCAAAATTTTCATAAGTCAAGTCACTTGATAAACCCAATTTGGTATTGCTGGTGTAATTTAGACTTTGTAAATGTATTTACTTACAAAGGTTATAAGTAAAGTCACTTGCAAAACTTGATTTGCTCTTGACAAACCAAATTGATTTTTCCAAGTGTCTTTACTTATCTACCTTATCAACTAAATTTGATGTAGAACCTAAAATAGAAGCTCTTAGGAAGTTTGAAATGGTCTATCTATTGAAAAACAAGTTTGTGAAGGGCATTACTTGTCTAATTTTATTATTAGAAGCAATTGAAGAACCTGAAATGGTCTAAGAAGTTCACAAAAGGTAATGGATTTCCTTTAGAGGGAAATTTGATGGCTTGAAGGATGTTTTCAAAAAGTTTGAAGGGTATGTGTCTTTTTGGAGGGCACTTGGGAAAATAAAAAGGACTTCTTCACTTTTTTGAAGGGTTATTGTAGAATTCCTAATGGGTATGTGCCCTTATAGAAGGTACCTTGGTGGGTGGTAGGACCAAATCAAAAGTTTTGAAGGAGCATTTTGAGGCAAAAAGTGCCCTTATGGAGGGTACCTTGAGAAAGTGAAGAATGAAGACAAAAGTCTTGAGGGGCACATGCCCTTTAAGAAAATAAGTAATTCAAATAAATAATTCCTTTGAATAAAATGTTTGAATGAATTCCTTTAGACATTTTGTCTGAAGGAAAGCATGGAAAAAAGCCCAAAATAAAGAAGGCCCAATAAATCAAAGACAAGCCAAGAAGAAGCCAAGGGAAGGAAGAGACAAAACATGAGTAAAGTAAAGAGTGGAAAAGGACAAAGCACAAAATAGTTCCAATAGTCGACAAGTTCAAAAGGTAGAATCAATGACCACTCAGACCAAGATAAGTGGCATATACAACTCAACAAGGAAAATTAATACATTTGGTGAAATATATCTATCAAAAATAAATAAAATAGATTGGTTTCTAAACTATAGAAGAGAGAATCCCATGTTTTCATGCTTCACCATTAATGCATAACTAGTTGTGCCTAGCATTGAAGAGAGCATGGTCCAACCAAAATAACTTAGGGATGGCTTTGTCAGTTGCTAGAAGGAGTATCCCATGATTTTTTAGGGCCAAGATAACAAGGGTGGTGACTTGGACATATAACATGGATCTCCCATATGTAGTTTAAATAATATGGTAGAAGCATGGTCTTTTGGTCTCTACAAAACTGTTTAACTCGGCATGGGTTTCCATTATTTTATCTATTAGCTACTTTATTTACAATTCTCTATATATTTTTAGCTTCCCATTTGATAAAATATCTTTGATCTTGTATGGTGAAGCTCTACAGGAATTTACCTTGAATCAAAAAGAGCATTTTACCTCTGTTTGAGCTTGCACTTTTATATATGTCTATGGTTTTATCTTGTTTTAAGTCATTTTATTTTCATGCTTTCATAAGTTTATTCCAATATATCTAGTGCATAGTTATTTTATTCTCTTACAGGTCACAAGAAGTGTTTGAAGAGGTATAGGCTAGTGAATAGGCTACACAATAGTGTGTCTCAGAACACCTCTTGTGCTAGTTTCTTCCTCCCTATATCTTCATAGGACCCCCTACTAAAATACTGATGCAAGGAAGTTTTTATCACCTGAATGAAGTGTATGATTTCTATCCATGGTTTAAAGTGTATTCCAAAGCTAAGGAGAAAAATTATTTTGGTGCATTGCTTCTTAGATTAGGTCCCATTTTTAGTATTTTCTCTACCTTTTAATCCCCCCATTGTTAGAAGTAGGAGATCAAGGGCCTCATGGTGCATCAAGGGGAAATAGCCCCTAATATAGAGATTCATCCCTCATATTTTCCACCCATAGAAAGATGGATGTCTCTATTGTGTCACATGGATGAAGAGAGCTGAGCCTCCCTTTATAGGGTACAATCCATTGAATCAACATTTTTTGGCATGCTCGATGGGATAATTTATGTCTTACAAGTTTTAATATTGGTGTTGGTCTTGATATTGTTTAAAAAATCCAAAATAAAGAGCTATATTTAGCACCTAGCAACTCCATTTAGGAACTATGTCTCTAGTAAATGACCAGCCTAGCATCCCATGCCAAAGGTCACTGCAAGATCTTCTTCAAGGGGTGTCCCTTTTGAATTTGTTGAGTTACCTTTCAACTCAAAAAAAAGGCTAAGGTTTGAAAATACCCACCCTTACGTAGCAATCCATTTTCTTAATCCAACCATAAAATATACCTACTCAAGGAGACCCCTATTGAATCCTTTCATAGTCATGGTAGTCCTTAGGGTTTTCCCTTTTATGGCCTTCAAAGGTCAAAGTCCCTTAAACCTTTAGCAATATGACCTAATTCTAGGGATAGCTCTCAAATTTGTTCCTCCCTTTAGTGGAGAGGGCCCAATCACTACTATTGAGCATATTAGAAACATAGAAAACCTTTGCAACATCCATAATATCACTAAGGAAAATGTATCCATTAGATTTTTATCCATGTCCTTCAAAGGGAAAGTTTTGGACTGGTATGGGACCTTGTCTATGAACTTAGTTAGCTCATGGAATGAGTTAGGGACCCTCTTGACCAATAGGTTTGGGGAAAAAGGTGACCATTTATCTCTAGCTAAGTAGTTAACCACTATGAAGAGAGCCCCACATGATTTTATGTAATATTTTAACACTAGGTTCCAAAAGACTTGGGACAAGATCCCAATTCTTATAAGGCCAACCCCAAGCTATGTTTTCCTTTATTACTTGAAGGCCTTGAATAGTGACATTATTATCATGATATAGTCCATGGGTGGAAACACTCTATCCACTGATTGTGAGATAGCCATAGCTACTAAAAATTGCCTTGTTCATGCAAGAAAGATAGCTCCTAGACCTCCTATGCCACTCTTTCTTAATTTACAGCCCTCAGTCCAGCCTGATTTGCCCACTCTATCTCCTCTAACTAATTAAGAGAAGATAGATACTACCCCTACAAATGAAATTAATGAATTTAAGAGCATACTATAGAGTTTTACCAATGAGTTAGTTACCCTCAAGAGATAACAAGCTCAGAGTTATAGGACAAATCAAGGCTACCAGTAGTTTGGGGAAGCACATAGGCATCCCTTCCAAAATTATAATGAAGTAAAAGGTCAAATTACACATGATAATACTTATCAAAGATATAATATAAATTCCCCTTCATCTTTGAAGGCTCTTGTCCCCACTCAAAATAATTTAGTTTAGGAGTATCCCAACTATCTACCCTTGGAGCATGGCCAAGAATAGGTTACTTATGCCAGTGAGCTACCAAATCAAAGCATGACTACACAAGGTGATCAAGTAGCCCAATTATCAAATTTTGAGATGTCAACACAACTTAGGATAGAAAAAATTTAGGCTCAATCTGATTCTACTCTTATACATCACTTGGAAGGAGAGTTATACACAGTCAACTATGTCAGGAGCACAAGTAATCAAAATATTGGTGTTACATCCAAACACCAAATCCAAAATGAGAGCCATTGATGAAGCTCAAGAAACCACTCAAGTACTTATAGCATCTCCTTCACCCAATCAAGTATGAAGTGTACCTAAAGCGTCCCCAAGACCAAAAACAAATAAACATTTTCCCAATTACAAGTTAATAGTTATAGCTTTAGCTCTTTAGGTTACACCATAGGTTACAAATTTTCACAAGGAGAACTCTAAAGGGGGAAATCCTTCAATAAATATAGTGGACCAAATTAAGAAGCTACACATGAACATCTCATTATGGGATTCTTTAGCATTGCCAAGACAAAAAGATATACTCCAAAAGGAATTGTATGGGCTAGGTGAGCAAGTTATCCTAGCAAGAAATGATAATGTGTTAGTAGTAAATGGGGCTCCTCCCATGGTTGGTCATGTAAATAAAGATTATAAGGTCCCTCCCTTATATTTATCCCTAATTATTGGTGATTTATTCATCCAAAATTACATCATTGATAGTGGAGTTAGCACCTCAATTATGCACAAATGCATAGCTGATAAGCTAGGCTTCAAGTATGATCAAATGACCAAAGGAGTTCTATAATTGGATAGATAACCAATTAAGACCTTAGGAGTGGCAAGAAGATTTAATCTAAATCTCCATACCTATCTAACCTTCTAAATTCCCCATGATGTGGTAGTGGTAGATGTTCCTCCTTCACTCTTTGCTTGTCAAGGGATTTCACATCCAAGATAGGTGGATACTTGGCAACCAACTAGTATTACATGGTTTTTAGGACAAAGTATGAAACTAAAGTGAATATTGAGTCAAATCCCATCCACAAGGATCACGTAGAGCCATATTCACCCAAAGTGGTGAATGTGAACTACACAATCATTGATGAAGAAGAGCTCCAAGTGGATCAATCTCCATCATCTTCCCTTCTAGAAGTTGCTGACTTGCTCCTATATGAATGGGGAAATGACAACATTGAACATGATCCTTACAATTTCATTGAAGAAGCTAGTCTTGGAGTCTACTACATGTATGAGAAAGATGATTTTTTACTGAAATTGATGAAGACAGACCAAGAGGAATGTGGTTTGTGGTAGTTATTATTTGATGGATCTAGAAGCAAGAGGAGATAGTGGTTGGGCAATGCTAGTTTCAACTTCAAAGGATAAATACTTCTAAACTTTCAAGTTTCAGCTCTCCTATGCCTATAATTTAGTAGAGTATGAGGTCCTTATTTATGGCCTTGAATGGGAAAGGAAGAGAGGAATCAAAGAATGGTAGGTTTTTAGAGATATTGAGCTGATTATGAACCAAGTGAGAGGTCAAAGCTTGACCAAGAGATCCTTACTCAAGTCTTAAAATCACATCATATGGGAACTTATAGATAACTTCATTACTTTTAACATCACTTCCATTCCAAGAGAGGTGAACAAGCATGAGAATAGACTAGCAGTAGTTGGTGCTCAATTTGACAACTCAAAGGAGATGAGACAAAGCAAGAATAAACATCATTTAAAAGTGATTATGAAGCCCTCCATACTAGATAATGTCACCAATTTGTAGGTGTTTTAAAGTTATCAAAAAATAACATTTTTCTTGTAAGAAGAAGTTGAGTTTGCTTCCAAAAATTAGTCCAAGCTATAGTAACAGTATGATGGGCAGATTGTTTAACTAAAGACCAACAGACTTCCCAAAGGTTTGGTAACTCTTGAGAGAATTTTCAATGAATATGAACAAATCAAGAGAGACAAATCAAGCATGTCAACCAAGAAGTAAAATTATAAAAGGGTAGATATCTACAAGGATAAGCTATTTTCACTTGGGAAGGTGTGTAATATGAAGAAAAGCATGCTTTCATAATGTTATGTCAAGAGTTTGATGATGTCTTCACTTGGGAGTATGGTGATTTGAAGGGCTTTGATCCAATCTTGTCCCAACACACCATTAAGCTAGAATAAGGTGCCAAACCCATCAAGCAATAGAAAAGGACAATAAATATAGAGATTGAGCCTCTCATGAGGAAGGAGCTCACCAAATTGATTGAGTCCAAGATCATTTTCCTTATCAAACAATCTTCTTAGCTAGCTAATTTGGTCCCTATTAAGAAGAAGAATGGAGAAGTCAGATTGTGTGTGGATTTTAGAGACTTTAATAGAGTCTCACTAAGAGATCACTATCCCCTTTTAAGTATGGAGAAAATTCTTCAAATGGTGATAAGTAGTGAAAGGTTCTCTCTCCTAGATGGCTACTCTAGGTATAATCAAATCTTGGTACAATAATGTGACCAATACAAGACAATATTCACCACCAAGTGTGGAACATATGCTCATAGAAATATGTCATTTGGATTGTCAAATGCTAGAGTTACATTCTAACATGCTATGGAAATGGCTTTCCAATGTTTAATCAATGACATTGTGTTGGTTTATCTTGATGATGTGACAATATTATCTAAGGAGGCAAGTGAATACTTGAAGCACCTAAGGCAAACCTTTGAAAGGTGTATAAATTTTGGCATCTCTCTCAACCCAAAGAAATGTGTTTTTACCATCAATGAATGTAAGCTCTTGGGCGATGTCATTTCAAAGGAAGGCCTATCCATTGATCCAGAGAGGGTGTATGCCATCTTAGCATTATCCTTGCCTAAGCACAATAAGGGCCCATAAAGTTTTTTGGTAAGATAAATTTCATTAGGAGATTCATTCCTAACTTTACTGATCTTGTCAAGCCACTAACTTCCATTTTAAAGAAGGATGAGATGTTCACGTGGATAAAAAGAAGAAGAGAAATATTTGAAGGCATCAAAAAAGCTATCACCCAAGCTCTTACCTTGGCTAGTCTAAACTTATCCAAGGACTTCAATATATATGCCTTTGGGAATGAAGAGGTAATCTTTGCTATGCTTACTCAAGAACATGGTGAGAATTTAGAATAGCCTCTTGCTCTTTTCATCCAAGGTTTAGAAGGCTATGAGGTTAGATACATGTATGTTGAGAAGCAAGTGATTTCAATCATAAAAAGTATGAAGAAGTTTACACATATGTTGTCTAGCAAAAAAATTCACATCATGGTGCCACATCCTAGTGTAAAAGACTTCTTGTTGAATTGAGACTTGAATGAGAAAAGGGTAGGATGGATCACCAAAGTAATGGAGTATGACATAGAGATCAAGACCACCAAGCTTTTAAAAGGAAAAGGTCTATGTGAACACCTCATTAAAGAATTGAAAGAGCCAAGGGAGGATGTTTTGGTACTACATGATGAACATATAGTAGTTATACCTACAATCATGAAGATCTAGGCACAAGACATGGTTCATTTCCTTCAAACTGGTAAGTGTCCACAAGGTCTTGATAGGACCAAGAGGAGGTATTTTAGACTCCAATCTCTTCCTTATGTCCTAGTTTATGGAGTGATATTTATAAAAGAATTTTTATAGGTGCTCTTGAGATTCATTGATTCAGACTAAGTTGACAAGGTATTGTCCAAGTTCCATGATGAACCAACTGGTGGCCACTTTGCTCCCAAGGCCAAAACTACAAGGATTATGAGGGCTGGTTACTTTTACACCAATTTGTTTAAAGACACTCATTCTTGGGTGAGAAAATTTCAAAAATGTGCCTTATTTGATGGGAAGAAATGGTTGGCTACCATGCCTCTTTATCATATTTAGGTGGAATAACCATTCATGTAATGGGGGTTAGACTTCATAGCGCTGATCAATCCTCCTTCTAGTGGTAGCCACAAGTGGGTTTTGACTACCATAGATTATTTCACAAGGTGGGTAGAGGCCATATATTTGAAAGAGGTCAATGAGAGTGTAGTCTTAAACTTTTATGAAGGCATAATGACAAGATTTAGGGTCACAACCATAATCATTCTAGACAATGCATTGGCTTTATTGGGAATAAAGAAAAGTGAGTGGGCATTGAAGTATGGAATCTATATCATCACTTCTTCCAACTACTATCCATAAGGAAATGGGTTGGTCAAGTCTAAAAACAAGAATTTTATTAGGATGATAATGAGGACAATGGAGGAAAATCAAAGGACTTGGCATTCCAAGTTGAAGATAGCTCCATGGGCAGATAGGATCACTCCAAAGAGGGTAATTGGGAATTCACTATACACAATTGTGCATGGAAGGGAAGCTAGAACTCCTATCTCACTTAAATTGCCAACCTTGGATCTTTCCCATTAGCTACAATTGATGGAGTGTGATAGCCTAGAAGTTAAGTATTGTGAGCTAATGGATCTTTAAGAAGTGAGAAACCAAGCCATGGATACTATGACTAGTTGCCAACAACAAACAAAGAATCATTTTGACAAAAGGTCTACACCAAGGAGCTTCTCAGAAGGTGACATTATCTTGAAATGGGATGAGGATCAAGCCAAGCCTACAAGGAACAAAAAGTTTGATGCTTTATGGAGTGACCCATTTATCATCACCTAATATGAACAACACAATGCTTTCTAACTCTCCAAGTTGGATGGTGAAGAGATACATATCCCAGTCAATGAGATATACCTTAAGCATTATTACTAGTTTTATTTTATCATGTACATAGTTTTCCTTATTTTTCCTCATTTTCCCTCAGTGTTGTTATGTATGTGTGTAGTGTTTTAGCCTTTGAGTGTGTTTTTCCTTGTTATTTGGGGTTAAATACTTTTTTATTCATAGGTCCTTACAAGGATATTATTTGATTCTCTAAGATGTAACCTAACTCTATGCCCAATGGACTTTATGGCTACCAGTCTTCCCAAGCATAATAGGCATGCTTCCCCTATGAGTCACCAATTCTGTTGACCAATTTTTGGTCTTACAAGCCAAAATTGGGCACCCCCTACTTTTCATTTACAAAAATCATCTAATCCATGTTATGGATAGATTATCACTCTACTAGCTTGTGCAAAATGTTCTCTGTCAGACCTTTCTCATGAAAAAGCTAAGTGTTTCCATGATTCTGCTTTGCCAAGTGTATTTTGGGTTTGTCAAGAGAAATTACTTCACCTACAGTAGTGTGTTTTGGGTTTCCCAAATGACTTGTGAAAATTTCATAAGTCAAGTCATTTGATAAACTTGATTTGGTCTTGGTGGTGTAATTTAGACTTTGCAAATGTCTTTACTTACAAAGGTTATAAGTAAATTCACTTGTAAAACCTGATTTGGTCTTGATAGACCAAATCAATTTTTCCAAGTGTCTTTACTTATTTGCCTTAATAGAAGAATTTGATGTAAAACCTAAATTAGAAGCTCCTGGGAAGTCTGAAATGGTCTATCTAGTGTAAATTAGGTTTGTATAGGTGCATTATAGACCAAATCGGGTTTTACAAGTGACTTTACTTATTTGCCTTATCAATAAAGGTTGATGTAAAACATGAAATAGAAACTCCTGGGAAGTATAAAATGGTTAATCTAGTGCATATCAGGTTTGTATAGGTGCATTACTTGTCTACTTTTATAAGTAAAAGTGATTGAAGAACCCAAAATGGTCTAAGTAGTTTGTAAAAGGAAATGGATTTCTTTTGAAGGGCATTTTGATAGCTTAAAGGATGTTTGCAAAAAGTATTAAGGGTAAGTGTCTTTTTGGAGGGCATTTGGGAAAAGAAAGAGGAATTCTTCACTTTTTCAAAGTGTCATTGTAGAATTCCCAAAGGGTATGTGACCTTATAGAGGGCACCTTTATTAGTGGCAGGACCAAATCAAAAGTTCTAAGTGGTATTTTGATGCACAAAGTGCCCTTACAGAGGGGACCTTGAGAAAGTGAAGAATGAAGACAAAATACCTAAGGGGTACATGCCCTTCAAGAAAAGAAGCAATCAAAATAAAGAATTCCTTTAGATAAAATGTTTGAAGGAATTCTTTTAGATGTTTTGTATGAAGGAAAGCATGGTAAAAAGCTTGAAACAAATAAGACCTGATAAGTCATAGACAATTCAAGAAGAATCCAAGGCAAGGAAGAGACAAAACATGAGCAAAGTAAATAGAAAAAAGGATAAAGTGCAAAATAGTTCTAGCAATTGATAAGGTCAAATGGTAGAATCAATGACCACTTAGACCAAGACAAGTGGCATAGACAACTTAACAAGGAGAATTTATACATTTGGTGAAATATATCTATCAAAAAATAATAAAATAGATCGGTTTTTAAACTATAGAGGAGAGTAGCCCATGTTTTCATGCTTCACCATTAATGCATAACTAGTTGTACCTAGAATTGAATAGATCATGGTGTAGCCACAACTTGGGGATGGATTTATTAGTTACTAGAAGGAGTATCCCATGCTTTTATAGGCTCAAAATAGTAAGGGTGATAACTTGGACATCTACAACATGGATCTCTCATACACAATTTGAAGAATATGGTAGTAACATGGTCTTCTGGTCTCTATATAAGTATTTAACTTAGCATGGGTTTCCATTCCTTAATTTTTTAGCCACCTTGTTTTTAGTTCTCTATATATTTGTAACTTCCCATTTGAGAAAATATCTTTTAGCTTGTATGGTGAAGCCCTACATAAATTTAACTTGAATCAAAAGAGCATTTACATCCATTTGAGATTGCACTTTTATATATGTCTATGGTTTTATCTTGTGTTCAGTTATTTTATTTTCATGCTTTCATAAGTTTATTCTAGCATATCTAGTGCATAGTGATTTTCTTCTCTTACAGGTCACATGAAGTGTCTAAAGAAGTATAGGCAAGTGAATAGACTATGCAGTAGTGTGTCTTAGAATACCTCTTGTGTTAGTTTCTTCCTCCCTATATCTTCATAGGACCCCCTACTAAAATAGTAATGTAAGGATGTTTTTCTCACCTGAATGAAGTGTATGTTTGTTATCCATAGTTTAATGTGTATACCAAAGATGAGTAGACCAATTGTTTTGGTGCATCACCTCTTAGCTTAGGTCCCATTTTCAATATTTTCTCTCCCTTTTCCCCCCATTATAAATAGTATGAGTTCCAAGGCCTTAGGGTACATCAATGGGAGCTAGCCCCTAATCTAGAGATTCATCCCTTATATTTTCCACCCACAGTAAGAGGGATGTATCCATTGTGTCATGTGGATGAAGAGAGCTAAGCCTCCCTTCAGAGGGTGAAATACATTTCATCAATAGGGGTGGTTAGTGTGTGTAAGATGCACTAAACATGTATCCACACCCCTTATTTGGGCATGTTTCCTACATATCAATATTCCAAAAAGGGATCAAGCCATATGTAGATCTCCCACATAATGTGCTTTGTGTAATATTGTAATGCAGATGAAAAAATGGTAAAATAGGTGTGCTTGAGGTGGCTAGGGATTGGTGTGAGGGTTTGGATATTATTGTAGTTGTATTGGATGGTTTTATGTAGAGAATAGGAAAATTTTCTTTGGTGGTTTT
Source organism: Torreya grandis (assembly GCA_037957365.1). Classification (NCBI taxonomy): domain Eukaryota; kingdom Viridiplantae; phylum Streptophyta; class Pinopsida; order Cupressales; family Taxaceae; genus Torreya; species Torreya grandis. The sequence goes on along the minus strand of JARHVA010001322.1, from coordinate 1,668,596 downwards.
ACTTGTATTTTATTTTCTTTATAATATTTGACAACCTCCTCCTAAATAAACTTTAAATGGGATTTTATAGAGATATATTAGTCATGGACAAAATGTATTCATGCTAGGCCAACAAGTTAAAGGATAGGAATTGAAAGGAAATAATTGTTAGATCTCAAAATAAAATTAGAGAAGATCACTAAAATAGGACACCTTGGGTTCCAATGTTATAGCTCAAGTTGGACACTCATATCCTATAGGTGTGAGATCTAGGGTGATAATATTGGCCTAGGTAATGTCTCCTAGTTAAGGTGGAAAGATCATTTGGAAAGCTTAGGACGACTTGGAATAAGAAAAAGGGTATTTAGAAGGGTCATGAGAGCATACAAGAAATACCTATGGGTTGGGTGTCATAAGCGACACTCAAGCTACCAATTTTGACATTTTATATGACTATATTTACCCCCACTTTATTCTAGTAATACAACAAAGAAAAATACTAGGATAAAGGAAAAGTAGAAAGCATACCTCAACTTACCTACAAGGGTGAATATCATGAATCTATGTGACGTTGGGTGTGCATAGAGAGATCATGTCGTGAAGTGTAAATCTATAAAATAAAATCAGGAGTATATCAATTCTTACTATACATGTTATGTCTAAAGTAAAAATGTACAAAAATATAGGTAAAAGAGAGAGGAAGTGAAAGGAATGAATACACCTCATTGGTTATGAAAACTAATACAAAATATATTTGATACTAAGGGGTGTTGAGTATGTGCTAAATGATTTTGTACTAAAATTAATATCATGAATGGAGCTGAGTTCTCAATTCCCTAAGAGTAGCTCAAGAATACAAAGGCTAGCCCTTTAGCTCCATCATCACCCACTAAGTGAAGCTATGTAATCATACATGTGTTAATAAATGTTTAGATTTTGTGTCCAATCCCTTTGAGTAGGTGGCTTAAGAATACAAATTCTAGTTATTACTTTGGATCCATCATTTCCCACTAACTAAAGCTATAAAATAATACTAGTATGGATGTGCATCATATGAGATGGCTCTTAAATCCCATGAATGCTCTAAAATATAACAATGTGGTATGGATAGCCAAATGTGTACTAGAAACTAGGCCAATCTTGGCCACTTTGAGAGGTGGATATTTGGCTTATATGAAAGCCACTCCAAAACTAGGAACTAGGCTTATGTGGAAGCCACTCAAGAACGATTCCAACCACCTGTAGATGAAATAATATATGTAATTACTTATAATTTCTAGGTAATATACTAAACTCAAAAATAAAAAAATCCAATGTGTTGCACACATTACTCTCAATCAATAGTGTCTATAACATGGATTCTAATCTAGAAGTTATACTAACTACCCTATCTGAAAGTGGAAGTGAGAACCATCATGTTGTGCATGATGCCTCTAATATCTGTATTCTCTAAGAAAAATTATATTAAAACTGCTAATTCTAAACTAAACTATTATTGACAAAATTACAATTAAACATACCTTTTTGCCTATTTCTAGAAAATCTAGGTTTTTTGCTATTTGTATAAGAGCACCGAAAATAAAACACCCTAGGGTCCAATTTTGTTATCCATGTTTGGTGCTCTTGTCCTTTATGGATTTTGATTACTGTTCTATAATTATCACTATTTTTTATTTGTTTTGCCTAGTTTGAACTCTGATTACTATTTTAAGTGTTTTGAAATTGATTTTTGACTAGTAAAGGCTTTGATCTCTATGACAAAACCAATATTTATTTCCCCCTCTTTTGAGGGTAGGAATGAAGACCCTGTAATGACTACCCTCAAAAGAAAGAGCCTTACAAGTGTGTTCTATTGTGAAATACATGATATAACAATGATAATAAAAAATATATCTCAAGATATAGCATAATTTGTATTAGATATTGTTAGATTTATAGGGGTATGACTAGATAGATGTAATAATGTAATATCATTTTTAATATAGTGAACTAGAACTACAAATTTGGTTAGTTGTTAGTTGTTAGTTTTTATTTTTTAGTTGTTAAGGAGGGATGGAGCATGATGTCCATCACGGCATCTAAGAAAGAAATAGAATGCATTATGTGGATCATGGCATTTCAAATAGTTGAAAAGCAAACAAGCACACAAGGCAAGTAGCAAGAAGCATACAAAAGTGGCCAAGGGGCCAAGCAAACAAGGGACTTGGGCACATGTCACTCAGACTAGAAATAAAAAATATAAGGCATATTCAAATGCCACATATAGATACAAATGAAACAAGCAAGGTTGTCACAAGGGTGATAAGTACATAGAAGAATATAAGTAAAGGATAATGGAAAATGTCCTAAGGCACACACAAGACATAAAACAAGAACTGATAAATACAATCATATCTAGCTATGTAAATCAAGAAAGGAATGCATGTAAATATTGGAAACATAATTTCATCTAACTAATGAAAGAAAGAAGTGAAAGTATATAAGACATGTAATACAAGACTATATAGATGCTAAGAAATTCACAAGTGTTATATACTAGTGAGTGTCAATAGAATAATCTACATAAGCTAGTAAGTAATATACATCAACATGATAACTAGAGTGTGTGGTGTAGGAATGACATAACTTGGATGGTGTGGTCATGTAGAATATGTCCCTAGTGGGTAGATATATCGATATGTGTCTCAAATGTATGAAGTATGATCCCTCTTAATGGATATAGTGAAGCAATCAAGGATCTGGAAATCACTACACACACTCAAAGAAGATCAAGTGAAACATGGTAATGTAGATAAATTCACAAACAATATCATAAAATAGAAAAATATAAGCTTGGCATGGTAGTAGAATTGTAAAGCATGGATGATGCATACAATTGAAATGTTTTTGATATTTTGAGTTATTTTAATGTTTTTGGTCGTTTGACATATTTGATTTTTTTTGGAATTTTTGGTTTAAGATATGTACAGTCAATCATTAAAAAACTATGTACAAGTAATACTAAGAATAAATGATACTAACCAATGAGTCTAATGGGAAACTCCCTATCATAGTGTCTTCTATCAAGGAGAGGGATCATGCATGATCATGAACCATGATGAAATGGATAAACCTATGGCTCTAAAAGTTGTGTATGTTGTAAATTCTCTAAAATCCCTATAGTGAAACTTGACTATGGGGTCCCTCTATAACTCTAAGAAGTGGATGCAATTATAGGGCTCTTAAAGACCCATATAGTAGTAAGATAATCTCTCTAAAAATGTGCTTTATGTGTAGAGATATGAGACCTAAATGATAATACCCTGGGTGTGAATACTATAGCTAGAAACTATCTAGAGTCCTAAAAATATGGCTTCCCTAAAAAAGGCCTCTATGGAAGTGTATGATCTCTCTATGTTGGTGAGGAAGGCCTTGATTGTGTTTAAATCTGAACTAGAGGAAGAACTATAATTGGTGGAGAAGCTAAAACTAGTGATTATAAATTAGAAAATGGCTCTAAAGTGCAGAGTGGTAACTCATATGGAACTCTACTAACTATGACAACCTAATTAACATGATTGAATTTCATGCATCTGTGAACTATAGAAGGTACTACTCAAAGTTTTTAAATCTATGATCGACCAAGTAACATATCAAAGAATCTTGTACTGAGAACAATAGTAAATGGATTGGCCATATGTGTTGGACCAAATTTTAGAGGAAGTACAATCTCACCCAATAAACTCTATATGTGCCCACTAAATTTGTTAATAAATGTGTCTAGTATAGTGGTATCTTACTTTGAATATCCCAAATGCTGAAGTAATGTCATAGTGCACATGTTCACACTAGATCCATTATCTATGAGAACACTATTAATGGTATTATGATTAATTTATGATCTAATAAAGAGTACAATTTAATATAAATCATCCTCAACTATCTCCTACTCTGAAAAGGAGATTGAAGGTCTAGCTAGAACTCTAGAATTATACACACCAATCATGTTACTCAAAGAATGTGACTCAACTGAAGGTGCCCTATATGTAGATAATGGTGTATGTGCATGATATGCATGGTAAACACTCGAAGTGTCCCCTATCTCCTATTTATAATGTTATGGAAAAGGATCTAAGAAAATTTTGAGAGCCTTATCTTGTGTTTGTTTTGCTTGTAAAGGCTTGACTAGAGTGTTAAGATCAATGAGGCTACCATCTATCAAGTCTTATCTCTTATGTCATAAACTAATTCATCTATTCATTATGTGGCTTGATGACCTTTGTAAGTTGTAAAATACATTTTGATCATATCCCCATGGAATAGGCTTTGTTGGACCAACTTCCTAAATAGAAGGAAGAGATAGGATATTACATTTCAAAAGCTACTATAAAACTCTAGTTGAAAAAAATTGTAGATTGGTAAAGGTTCACCGAGGAGGTGCTAATAAAATCACTTACTAAGGGGGTTCTAAAGTAGCACTGACTATAGGTTGATTCTAACTTTTGTTATCATTGACCTTGACTTTGTATAGGAGTTTGTTGTTACTCTTGTTTGTTATTTATGATATACTTGTGTACTTGAGTTTTCCCATTGAAATTTGTTTGACATCCCTTTCATTTATTGTATGACATAACTCAATGAAGGAAGATAATCTTTTGAACATTATTGACTCATGCAAAGCTGGCAGAAGACTCTATTTGAAGAGATCTTGTCATTCTTGATCAGCCATGGGGCTAGTCATCTTAGCCAAGATAGTCTTATATCAAAGAACATAATCTATGAGATGCTCATTTGATATTTATTTCTATTGTGAAACTTGGGCATAAGAAACCTTATCACCAATGTTAATGTTGAAATCAGCTAGGAATATGTTGGCTAAAGGATTGAATGCATTGATACATTGATTTGATATACTATAGAACCATTGTAAAACATAATCCTTTAGACTCCATAGAAATAGATTCGTTATTAGCTAATCATTTGGCACATAGTCCAAAAATTATACGTGAACATCCATTAAGTGTGTCTTTGGATCACCCTTGCCATCATATAGATTGATCTTGGGTTGAACAAAACCTAGTGGTAAAAGTGTAGAAGTAATATGACATACTAATGGTGTTTATAGTAGAGCAAAAGAATCCAAGGATTGTATTGGTCTATAATCACCTTGCTTAAGATGTAGCACCATGGATTGAAGATATTTTATCTCTTTCATAAGGGCTACCACATTAGGAGACAAACATGTACTAGTTATAACTGGTGGTGCCTCATAGTAAGGTTGGGATGTTATAGGGGGTTATTGAGACATAGTTGCCCCCAAAATGTCATTTAAAACTGGTTACTTTGTTGAAATAGAAGACTCAATTTCTTATTATTTTTAATTTCTATGATAGATTGTAAGATAAGAGTATGATCTCAGGGCTTTTCCCTAAGTATTTATCTAAAACTTTGTAGAATCAAGTCTTTGTTGAGGACAACATCATTATCAACAATAGGTGGAATGAGGAACTTGATGTTGTGGATCATGAACATCATTGTTTATATCATCATTTTTATTCTCATACTACTCATTGTCAAAATTATCTTCATGGAAATTGGTGTGATTTAGATGTGTAGGATCTATAGCCAGAAATTGATCAAGTTATTTATCCATAGTATATGGTTAGGTTGAAGGAATCTAGGTGAATTTAGGAGGGTTAACACTACGTCTTCAATTTCATCCCAAAGGAAGAGATGAAAGGAGCTTAGATGGCATAAGGAAAATAATTTTAAAAATGAAAGAGCAAAATAAATAAATATAATCTAAATAGTGAACTAGAATATACATAAAAAAAGATATGAATCTCATAATTATGTAAGCTGATACCTCAAAAGTAATGGGACATAGTATATGCAACTAGGTTTTTGAAAAATGATGGATTTTTTAAAATTAGTGAGGAATTTTAAAAATTAATGTGAATTTTTTATTTTAATATGGAGGTAAAAAAGTAGAAAAATATTGGAATTTTTTTATTTAAATGGACCTAATATATGCAACTAGGGTTTGAAAGAAAATGATTTTTTAAAAATTACTATGTAATTTTAAAAATTAATGTGAATTTATGATTTAAATATGCAGGTAAAAAAATTAAAAAAAAAATACTAGAAAATTTTGATTTAAATGGACCTAGTATATGCAACTACGGTTTGAAAGAAAATGATTTTATTTAAATTCCTATGGAATTTTAAAAATTAATGTGAATTTTTTATTTAAATATGTAGGTAAAAATTCATAAAAATATTGGATTTTTTTAAATTTATATAGACTTAGTATATACAACTAGGGTTTGAAAGAAAAAATATATATTTTTAAATTACTATGGAATTTTAAAAACTAATGTGAAGTTTTTATCTAAATATGTAGGTTAAAAAAAAAGAAAAATATTGGAAAAATTAGGAAGGAATTTTCCTTAAGGTTTTTAACATTTTTATGCACAAACAAAGTAAGTCAGGTTCACCAAATAATTTAACAATTTTAAGAATATTGGAGTCTTATTCCTAATTTAGCTAAGGGTCTAGAATAGTAATTTAGTAAATAATATTACAATAATTTAACCACTTATTTGTATAATTTATTTGTCTTTTATAGCTTTCTAAAAATAGTTTTAAAAGAGGAGAAATACAACTTAGCTTAAAATGAATTAAAATGGTTGGTGTAGGGTCTGATATTAGCTATGCAAGACTGAGATAATGTCATAAATTAGAATCTAGCTTTCATTTTATAAAAGGATAAAAGTACCAAAATAGGATACCCTTAAGTCTGACACTATTGTCCTCTTCTGCCACTATTGTGCAAACTAATCATAGAGACTTAAATTTTCTAGGTTTTGTTCATTATCCCTATATGAGCCTTCCTATGAAATATTGACTGATGAAAATCTACATAACTCTTTGTAGATCTGATTTAGTCTTAAAACCATAGACTTCATTGTGCTTTGATAAACTTTGAGAAAGAAGGGGGGGTTAGTGTACGTCATATACATTAAACATGTATCCACACCCCTTACATGGGAATGATACCTACATACCAATACTCTGAAGATTGATTAAGCCATATGTAGTTCTCCCACTTAATGTGCTTTGTGCAATAGTGTAATGTAGATGGAAAAAATTTAAACTAGGTGTACTTGAGGTGGCTAGGGACTGAAGTGAGGGTTCAGATATGTTTGTATCTATATGTGATGGATATATGTAGAGAATAAGGAAATTTTATTTCGTGGCTTTGCTTGTATTCTTACTTGCTTTGTAATATTTTCCAACCTCCTTAATTAACTTTGAATAGGGTTTTATAGAGATCTATTGGTCATGGGTTGAATGTATTCTCATTAGGTAAATAAGATAAAGGATAAGAACTAAAAGGAAATAACCATTATAGCTTAAAATGAAATTTGGACAAGAATGATGAAAGAGGACACCCTAGGGTCTAGTGCTATAGTCCAAGTTGGGTGCTCCTAACTTATAGGGACAAGACCTGGGGGGATAGGATTGGCTTGGGAAATGTCGCTTGGCTGAGGTGGAATGACCTTTTGGAAAGCTTATCATGATTGTGAATAAGAAAAAATGTGTCTTGAAGGGTCATCAGAGCATACAAGAAAGACCTATGGGTTGGGTGTCATAATCCACACTCAAGCTACCAATTTTGACATCTTATATGACTAAATATTTCAATGTGAAAGTTTAATATACTTGAGATAGTTGTTATTACTCCTTATTCTAATATTCATATTGATTCATAGTGGCAATCCAATCCACTTATAATATCTTGGACAATTATGAGGTTATAAGAATTAACACCCTTGTATTAATGAATCATATTAATGGAGTAATCTTAATGTGACTAGGTCATTAGAAATATTTGGTTTTAATATATATTTTTTTGTAGCTATAACATACTTAGATAAATGGTTGTGTTGAATGTATTTTGAATTATAAGGATAATCTAGAATATATTTGGTTGTCCTTGTGAATGTATTGATTTATTATTGAGTCTTATTGATGTTTCTAGTTAATGTAAGTCATTTCCTCATAGTGCAATAACCAAACAAAGATACTAATACATTTTTATTGTAATACCTTATTATTAGTATTGAACCATTTAAGGAGGATTGAGATTGGTTTAGATAGTATTTAGATGAAACTATTTATATCTACCTTTGAGTAGTCATTATTAAATTAGATGAATCATTTAGATCCTAAGCTATCAAATGAGACTTGAACAATAGTGGTATTTTATAAAGGAATTTGACTACAATGTTTGTGTAAGGAGATACATACATGAAACTAATGTGCATGTATTTCTTAATAAAGGTCAAATATTATTATCATGCTTGGTTTTACCTTATGGTTTAATAGGTAATGGAATAATATGAAATTAATTGACTTTGAAGACTGTTGTAAATTAATCATTTCTATATTTTACCATGAAACTAACATGGAGTTAAAAATATTTTTGGCCAAGATCATTCACTTTTGAGATACTATTCTAAAATTATACCTTAGTTGTATTATCTAACCTAACCCAAATTGGAAGTCTAACTATTAAGTGTTCATGTAATTCTCTATTGTTCTACCCCATTTGTATAAGGAGAAAGTATTGAAAAGGCTAAGTGGAATTCCTTAGGTTTATTGTTATAATTTTTAAATGAAACTTAACTTATATTAGTGAGACCACTCAAAAATACCATAGGAGGATGAAAATAATCTTGTACTCAACTTCATAAACTTATTGGAATCAGTTGTACATGTATGTAAATTATTATGGGAAATAAATATGATAACCTTAAAATTTAAAGTATTAATTAGTTTAATGTTTAGGGGTTATGACAGTGCCTATATTTGGATATGTATGTGCTCCATAGATAGTTATGTAGTGTGGTCTTATATATTATCTATATACTTTTTCACTATGAAAGTGATGAAACTATTATTTATTTACCACTTTCACTTATGTATTTTGAGAGGGTTGAGATATTTAGATTATGTTAATCCATCAAAGAAACCTTTATTTTCCTTATCTTTACCTTGGAAAAACATGTGTACTTGTGAGAGATTAACACCTATAAAAAGGAAGGGGAAGTGTAATGGGTTGAATTGACCTCAATCCCCCCTTTGATGATTGACCATTTCCTACATATCCAAATTAGTTTGAGAAGGGGATTAAGCCACATGTAGTTACCCCACCTAGTGTGATCATGCAATTTGTGTTCCTTCACTTTAGAAATGTATCTATTAATTTGGTTTTGATACTTGACAATGTCAACTTGTGACTTGACTTGTAATGTTTTAGAATTGATTTGTGACCATTCCTAATGATTGATATTAAATTTGGGAAGAACAGGGTTATTATTCTCAATGTGCAATAGTGTAATAATTATTTTTTAGATAGATATCAAGTCCCCTTTTCAAATTAGACCTTGATTTATTTATTTATGATCCTTATGAATAATTTTATTTAGACAAATTACAAAATGTATGAGATGGTCCATATGGATATTCTAATTTTTAAAAACTAGTTGTTAAATGGCATGAGGAAAATGCCACACTAAGTGGATAGTTCCATGGAAATGGACATGTATGGAAAATGTGGACATATCCTAGAAAAGTAGGGACAACTGGTTTAAGCCAAAAGTATTCTAAAATTAATATAAAATGGCTTGAACATTAACGTGGAAATTATTATTTAGTTTATTATTTTTCATTTCTTTGGTCATTTATCTATATATGATCTTGACCCCTATTCATCCACATTTCAAGCATATGTGACTATATTTAGGTATCTACATTTTCACCTTATTTATTATAATAATGAAATTGTAAGAATAAAGGAGAAAGATAAAGCCTTAGTGTGTAAAACACACTTTTTATTTTTATAAGAGAGTACAATTGTGTATGGACATAAATTTAAAAAACCCTATAACATCACATGGAGTATTCAAAACTCAAACTTCAAAATTTTTAAATTGAAAGGAGAGAAGGGAACGATTACATATATGGGGAAAATAAAACATTTTCCCATATAACTCATAAAGATTAAGTTTATATATTGAATCATTGGAGAAGCATTCTCCCTTGTCAAATAACTTGGATATGTGGTTTCTCATATTAAACCATTAGAAAATTGAGAGTGAAAATGTCATAATTTTGAATAATTAATCAATCACTTGAGTTTGAAAGATGCATGCTCCAACTCTCATTAATAGAGATAAATATCCAATGTACTAAACCCAAAATAATATGAAACCATGATGGGTTTTATAGAAGTGATTCCAAGGCCATTGAGTGTCACTAAAATTGAATGTAGATCACCTATAATAGATGGTGTAACCATAAAATGGGTTTATTATAATTAATTCCAAGGTCATTGATTCTTAATAGACTCAAATGTAAATTACATATAGTATAAAAAAATCACAACACTATAGAGGGATATAGGTTCTACTTGCATGATAAAATGATAAGAATAATATTCATTTTCCCCATCATGAGGGTATTATTAATAAATTTGAACTTAAATATAACCATTTTCTATTGAATACGTAGACTGTATTTTAGTGCATATGCACATGAGCTTGTAATATCCCTTTTAAATTTCAAAAATGTATATATTTTCATGAATCGACATCATGCCTTTTGAGTTTTAAAAATTCATATATTTTCATGAACCAACATCATGCATTTTTTTTTAAAAAAATTATATAGAATGCTATGCATCTATATGCTCAACTATAACTACATGTGAAACCTATAATTCTTATTCCTATAAATATTTTTCATATGCCCATGTATATGCATTAAGTGTCTATGATTTTTTAATCAAGTATCTGTAAAGTGATTGAATATACATGTCATACGACCCCATAATCTATATTAATGAGACAATATCTATGATGTATTTTATTAATTAATCACTTTAAATTATTTGAAACCTATATTCTATCATTAAAACCCATAATATATATCAATGAGACAATGCATATGATGTATTTTATTCATGAATTACTTTGAATTATTTGAAACCTTTGTTCTATCATTAAATTTATTTTTTTTGCTCATGGAGGATTGAATCTCTAGGATAAGCCCACTATAACTCCCCCATTTTGAGATGAAGGATGTATCTCACAAGTTACACATCTCAAAATAAGAGTTAATTGTATCATGTAATAAAGATATAATCATGTGTAATCATGTCAACATGTGGACAATTTGATACCATAGTATAGTGTACATCATCAAGGCATATATTAAACATATTTAATGTGAGTGATATAAGTATCATGTTTAAATATATATATCAATTAATCATGTAGTAAAGTAACCATATCTAATTAATACTAAAAAATAAAAGTGAATGATATGGATCATGACACCACTAATTAATCACAACAAACAAAATGTCACACAATATCACACATAAGTCAAAGGGCCACATATAAGGGACATGAACATGTAACAATAAACAAGACCAAGGGCCACATGCAAAAATATGTAAAAAAAAGTTACAAAAAGGGACATAAATATGTCACACACACAATAAGAAAATAATGTCTATCCTATCATGCAAGAAATTTACAACATTAGAAGAGCATAAAATAAATAAATAAATAAATAGTATAAAACATCTATACATATCAATGTCACATCATATCAAATTAGCATATCCATGTAACATAATGTAAGATATGATTAATTAGAAAGACACTTTTAAAATATGTAGCTGAACATGGTATATAGGTCATTGATAGATATAACATGTTGATAATGTAACATGTAGAGTAATATGCCCCTAATATAGGCATGGCATTGGGAAGAAGGGAGTCCAACATCTAAAAATAGATGGATAAAATGTATGTCCTACATAACCCTTATATACCCTATAAAATGCATGTGTATTAATAATAATATGCTATATACCAAACATGTGATAAATAACATACGCAAATAAGTAAACTAACAACTCATGTCATGCTCAAGTCTTGATTTTTTATTTTTTAGAATATTTTTAGTGTCTTTATATTTATATTTATATTTTTTTTTGTTTTTTGAAGTATTTGGTTTTTTTTTGGTAATTTTTTATTTTTTTTATATTATTATATATATGTAAGATAAGTAGTAAGGATTTGAAAATAGGAAATGTGAGGGATTTGAACAATTTGAAAGGTATGTCAAGACATAGTGTGCAATATGTGTGATTGCATGTGAATGTGGGGGAAATGAAATTGAGTAATATTCTTCCTAATGTATGTATGAATAGAGACAATGTATCTCATTAGCATATGTGGAGATAGGAATATACATGCCCCCACTAGGAAAGAATAAATGTGCTCATGTAGCATGTAGAATTAATATTTTGCAATCATGTAAGTTTAAATATAATCCAAAATATTCATAAATAGTCAATAGGAAATAATGAACAAGTAACATGATGTAAGAGATGTGCATTACAATTATTTCAATAAAAGTGTCACATATGTTTGGGTAAGGATAGAAAATTAAAAGGCAAGGGATAAATAAAATAAATCTAAAGGTTAGAATAAAGGTATATTTAAATTAATATGAACACGTGTGACAAGATAGGATAATGAATTGGATGAGTAATCAAACAAACATGAGTGAAATATGCCTAATAAAACAATTTAAAGCTAACTAATTATTTATGTGACATGACATTCCCATGGAGTTCTTGTTATAATCAAAATTTTCACCCTTGATGAGGTTGTTAAATAATCCTCACTTAAGTGATAGAATGGAGACACATCTAGGCTATGGGTGGCCTAATAAATAAGGTGAATCTCTATATAGGGTTATCTCCCTTGATGTTATCACCTTAAAATACTACCAGACCTATTACTTGAAATGTCAAAGGGTAAAATAAATTGAAATTAAACTAATCTAAGGAGGTGAAACACTAAATTAACACTCTCTAATTGACCATCATGCACTAATAACATGAGTTAGGCCTGAATATTATCACACTACTCAACAAGGACCTTGAAGCATAAATATTTCAACATAGAGGTCATAGACAATGCATTAAATGAGAGGGATAGTCAAGAGGTACAAGAAATAAAATAATGACTAAAATACAATTTTAAACTATGAAAAACTACCTAAAACTTGCCATGTGACTTGAAATAAGACAATCCATTTACAAAGAGGTAGGAGAGGACTAATGAGAGAGATAGTGAAATCACTACTAATAGCATTCATCAATAATCACATAAGTAAACTAGTTGAAATCATATGAGAAAGTAAGAATAATATTTATTAATAATTTAAATCCATATTACATGTTTTTAGTTGAGCGTGGATTCACCATAATCAACCAAAGGATCCATTACGATCCATTCAAGGCTACATATATAGGAGAAAAGACAGATAGAGAGAAAAGAGGTATAGGAGTAACTCTAATGACAAGTGTAAATTTATTCAAGTTAGTTATAGTCCAAGAGGAGAGTACAAGGTTAGTTTATTACAATATCTTTGGCGTGTTTTGTCTATTTGAGGTTGATATTCTAAAGGAATGGTTTAGAAGAGACTCTTCAACTTCTTGGATAATTTATCAACCCATTTGAAACATCCTTCATGATTGAATTTGAAGAATGAAAAGTTAATTTTGATCTTATAACTCATCGTAAATTACATGTTTCCATTTTTGACACTTGGGTATGCTATATTATCTTCAATTGACACCTTTATTCACACCTATCAATGGTATAGATTCTCCTTCACTAGCCATATAAGCGTATAGTCCATTAGGTCTGATTTGCTTATTATTATCCATTGGAATGAAAATAGTAACTCCATGAGAACTTATTTAAAGGTTTATAGTCCTATATCAAATCATAAAATCCATGTTGTGATATAATCCATGGTTTTTAAGGGATTTAACGCTATTTCTCTATCTCTCCTCATAAGCTTTTCTACACTACCCATGGAATTTAGACCTATATGAGCACTTTTGAGAGTAAGAGAGTGGATTTTAGGATATTATATATTATATTATAATCCAAACCAACCTAGAAATGGTTTCCATTAGTTCAAATGTCCAAAATACCTATTATGGGCCTAAAAAATTGTAAAAGTACCACATTAAATGCATCTATACAAGTGAAAGTACATGAAAATTACATGGTTATGAACCTATTAGATTTATGAATGATGTTAATGTGTTTTTTATGTAATATAAATTCATTATGAATCATAAATTTCATTTTATCTCCCATCGAGCTCTTACTAGTGTTTATTTAGGGTTTAAGGGTGTTTATGTTCTTAACAATGGTTCATAAAGATGAGGGCCTCAATCCCTAAACCAAGACCATAAGTTATTAAAAAATAGGGATCACATTCCATGTATAATATATTTATGTTCCATGTAAATTATAATTCAATATCCAATCACAAAACTAAGCCTTCTCAAGCTTCTCAAAGTGTAAAATAGGGTTTGGAAGGTGGTTGCCTTATTAAAGATGATTCATAGAGAATAGAGGATTAATCCATGAAAAAATTACACTATATTAAATTTTTTAATCTTATATTATATCTCCAAACACCAATTATACCCATGAAAGACATATATGGAGTTCTGAGCCTAGAAAGATAGCCTTTCATCATAACATGACTGTGTGTGAGAATGAGCGAGAGAGAGAGTTTTGGCTTGTAAAAGCTATATTTATTCTTTGTATGAGTTTTATATGGTATATTTAGTTATATAACACCATTAAAAAGGTATTAATTTTTTTTTTAAATATTAATTTACCCCCTAAAGGTTTTTTACCTTGGTTTCCACATTTTGAGGGTTTGAAGGGAATTAAGCCAGTTTAGCCCTAATGACATTATTTAAAGATTGTATTAATCATCCCAAGGCTCAAATCATTATGAAAAACCTTTATATGACTCTCAATTCCTTTAATTATCATATAAAACCAATTATAAATGAAAAAGTGCTTATTTTTTTCACACTATTTAAGGTAGACTTAAAACTCTCTATTAGGCTTAAACAAGCCTTTAAGTCTATAGACTATATGACTAAAAGCTTGGGGATGAATTCTATTTCCATTAAAATTTAGGTAATTATAATTAATACTATAAGTTTTCTTCTATCTCTATTTAATTATCTATAACTTTCTAGTTTTCTTCCCTTCATCACTAGGAGGCATCTTTCCCATGTTTTACTTGGCAAGTATGTAGGTATGCATTAGACCTCCTTGATTGTGATCTACCAAAATGGAGTTATCTTAAACCAATCAAACCTTATTGAGGTTCATATAATGTGATAAAACTTTATACGCCTTTTTTATAACCCCTGTAACTTTTCAATCCCTCAAACACCAACATAACATGTTTTTCTTACTCTTTATCTGCTAACATGCCTATGCATCTGTGTTAAGCTTAAAACCTATTGGAGCTCAAAATCAGGTCTTCAAATCAATTTTTAATCCTTAATTTACCTTGAACACACCTTGACATTTATTTATCATGGCTCTCATAAATGTTTTGGTGTTCAAACCTCATCTTCCAATACAAGGTCCATTGCATTTTCTTGGAAATGATGACCTATGGTCTGCAGACTTGTAGGTTTGCATTTTTCATATTTTTTAATCCTTTAAAATGAATTATATAGTCATATTTGTACTAAAATAACATATCCATTACCTAAAAATGATCCTCATGAGGTTATGACCTTCATATTCCACTGGTAATGCAAGTTTTGTCTCCTTTTAGTTCACTTATATGTAGGTCGAGTTATACACAATCTACAACTTGAGATCACTATGGGTTTACTTAGATAATTTAGTGTAAGGTGACCAATCTTATTATATGAATATTATATGTTTTCTATATCATTAAAATTATTATGTAACCAATTACCCCATTTATTTTTTTGAGTTTCAAACTCAAGGCCATCTTGACCTCCTATTAGTGTAGGATAAAAATAGTCCTTTGGTGGATATGAGAACATGATTTATCTTTGTATTTATGGACATAATAGTGAATTTAAAGTTTATTAATGGGTTAAAATAATTAATACATACAAAAAAATCATATTCTTACTCCTTTCATGAATTGGTGATCTTCATATTATCAAAATTCTTCCTACTAAATTGATTGATGATGGATGCTTGTGGAAGACTATAGGTCTCCATCATGTTTTGGATGTTTTAGGTCCATGTAAGCATGGATAAATTTTTAATTAATATTTAAATAATCAATAAAGTGTTTATTGGTTGTAATAACTTCACCAACATGCTCCCAACTACTTGAAAACCCAAAAACATCAAGCAAACCATTGCCTTTAACTTACAAATTATCCCAAACATGAATATTTCTTTCACCTTTGATCTCACACATGCCAATTGAGGATTTAAAAGTCATATTATATTATTTTAAAATCCTCTTATATTTTATCCAATTTACCTCATCCTTTTAATAAGTTTTATAATGTCATTCAAAGAAGAAAACCAACCTAGTAGGGGTTTTGTAGGGTTTTAGACCACCCTACCTTATTAGCATTTGTTCAAAAATCCAATCCCATATAACTATATAATAGTTAACATAAATTATATGTCATTATTCCCCCCATATTTTTCCAATATATTTTTACTTTACCTTCTGTCTCTTATCCATACCAAGCATAAAAAAATGGTCATTATGAGCTTGCCAAGAGATTGATGGGAGAATGAGAGTGTTTTTAGCATGATTTAGACATGTAAAAGATTTATAAACCTATATTTGAATTTAAGTAGATGAAGAGACACATTTTTAATCATTTAAACTTGAATATGAGCCCACCAAATTTCTACAAGTGGATGACTACCCTTTTTTGGCATTAAAAACCTCTTTTAACTACCTCTTCTCATTATAAATTGACATATAATGATATGTGTCTACCAAAATCACATTATAAACCATATAAAAATTCATTTTAAATTACCTTTCTATTTTATTTCTACTTTTTTGGGTTTTAAAATAGTTTTTGATAAGTTTAAACATGTTAGTGATGCATATAGAAGGTTCAAAATGACATATTGACCTTGGATATATTATGAAACATATAAGACATAAAATAACCCTCTAAGACATGTTAATAAATCAAAAATTATCCCCTCCCCTTTCATATTAACCTTAATTAATTTTTTAAGTAAAATTCACTAGAAGGCTTAAAAAACCTAGAAATTACTTTACCTTAAATTTTCCAAAAGAACCTTAAACTTTACTAAACTCAAAAAGGGGACCATCTTAAAAGACTATTTAAAGACCCTAGATGGTTATCAACAAATTTAAAATGATCTATATATTTTTTATGAGACTCATCTATGGTATCCAAAATTGGTAATTTGTCAAGCTCATGGAATTACATGCTTTCTATGCTCATTAGACTAGTTGCCTAGTCCATCCATTGGGCATGGGGTCTTTTCTCACTCAATCTCAGACTTGATTTGACCTTGAAATTTGACCTAAAATTCCTTGAAATAATTGAGATAAATAAATACCTTCACCAAGATAACAAAACAAGAATAAAATACACCAAATTAAGACACACACATGTGCTCACAAAGCACTTAGGGAAAATAAAGAACAAGGACACTGCTGAAAATAACCAACCTTGATCCTAGATCCAAAGGAAAATTTATGTAAACTCTTCCTCCATGAGATAGGCTATGATGTATACAAAGTCTCTCCTTGGAAATAATGCTTGGTTTATTAGTATTCTTACTTGCCCATTCATTTGGCACACTCTCATGTGAATTATCAACTACAAACATATTTCCAATGAAAACATATTCATATTGTAGCCTAAGAATCATCTCATGATGCTCATTTATTTTTTAACTTACCTCAAACATGAATACCTATTGACTCATAAGGAAAACATCATGTTTATATTCAATATATTCCATTAAATGATATTTTTTATATTGAATAACCTCTTGGGGATTTACACATTGATATTCATGGAGGGGAGCCTCAAAATCATCTTCAATCTTCCCAATAAGAAGCATAGATCATTGAAGAGATTCAAACTCATTGCAAATCTCTAAATATTTATACCACATATCATCTTATAACTCTTCATGCTGAATTGATAAGGCATGATGCATATGATCTTCCTATTTATGGTATGCTCCATTACCATTCTAGTTGTTTTCATATGATTATGAACTTTATGGTGATTACTTGGAAGGTCAAAAAGCATTGTTACCACTTATTTCACATGTTTAAACTACTTTTCATATGTTATTTCTTCATGTTCATTAGAGGCCATTTAAATCCCACTCGAGTACTCATCTTGTTTACTTATGAGATATTCAAAATCAAGATAATTTTCAAATTACTCATGGATATTTTCTATGCAAAAATTTCCTTGAGATACCTTAATTTTTAACTCAACCAGTTCTCATTTGAAAAAATAAGGAAGACTAACATTTTTAATCAAAGAAGATAGCTTAAAATAGACTTTTACGTCTTTTAGGCTCCTTAAGACATGTTAGAAGGTATTTAAGTGCATCTCAATTAAATCTACCTACTTCAATTTTTCAAGCATCTCTAATAACTACTATTCTTAATCATCCATGGTCTCAATGAGATGGCTAGTTGGCTATGTTATTGATGTAGCCACCTCAATTGGGATTCACTAATATTTCAAATTGTTTTATCCTTAAAATTTTACTACCACATGATAAATATCACCTTCCCTTTCATTACCAAGGATTGATATGTTATTTACTTCATTAAGGGGAGTGCCAATTATGAGTTCTTCCTCATGTTCACTTAAAGAGACTTATTCATATCCTTCATTTTTTCACTTATAGTTAAAACTTAACCTTGTTTATTATCTAAGAGATCATGTTATTCATAAATGATGGGATATCCAAACTCACCAAAAAACTTTGTGCTCTCATGATCAATGTGCTTATCATTATTCTCCTTCCATTCACCAACCAATCCCTCAAACCTTGATATGATTTGATCTTCAATTTTCTCAACATGGACCTTCTTATTCATTTTAAACCTCTCTTGAAATTACTTCCATGATGGAAAAATTTTAGGTTCTTGAGGAGGGATGGGTGTTGTTTTAATAGGTTCATGAATTGGCTAGAAGATAGGGACATCCCTCTTGTTTTGGATGACCTCTTAGATATACTTCCATGATGAGAAGGTTTGAGTCTTCTAAGGAGAGGTTGATGATTATTGAATAAGCACAAGTTCCTTTTTTTATTCAAATTCTTGATCTAGGAATGGATCTTATTTATTTACCCATGGATATAATACTTATTTCCAACTTGGGATCTTGGACCTAAGAGTCTCCTCTTTATGGTGTGTTACAACTTGAGGCATGAGTGAAGGATTTGAGAATATTACAAGTTTCTTTGGAGACTCATCAAATTTATAATTTGGAATGAGCATAGGAGAAGTTTCATTAAGGAGATAAAGTTGAGCTTAGTGAATAATGAGTGAGTTTTTCATATAATCAAGCCTTTTTTGATAGATTATTGCAATTTGGAACAAATTAGGAACACAAGAAGAATGAATTGGGGTTAGAGAGGGTGATTGAGATTAAATAAACTTCATTTTTTTCTCTTCCCATTATACTAATCTATCTTCCATGAATTGATTCAAATCCTTTATTCCTAGCATTTCATTAGTTAAGACATACTTGTTTCCACTCTCAAAGGATGCCCACTCACTCTTTGAAAATTATAATGAGTCCTTTAGTTTTTGAATGAGGTGACTAGAGACAACTCAAACAAATTCTACACCTCTATATACCTTTCACATTACTATTTTATTCCTTAACATCTTCATGAGAATCTAAGTGTATTTATCTTTATTATCTTGGATTTTATTTGATATACACTCCTCATTAGCCTTTAACTCATGCTGATGAAAAGATTGGTAGGATTAATATAGAGGCTTACAAGCTTGGTAAGGTGGATGAGAAAAGGAGGAAGGATAGAACTCTTGATAAAAAGGTTGATCACATTGATAACTAGGTTCATATGTAGGTTAACTAGGGTCACTATAGGGATGGTATGGATTAACATAAGATTTAAATCGTTCATTAGGTTGTTGATAAGGACCAATATGCTACACATATGGGTCACTAACTTATGTAAAATATAAGTCTACTCTAAATTCATCCATGAAATCTCATGAGAAATACATAAATAAAAAGATTACTTTCTTGTAAGAATACCTGGGCATATAAAACTAGCTAATTATGCTCAAATTAACCATTGGTGATTTTTTCATGCCTCCAAAGATTGATGCATTGAAGAACACACCAATCACTCTTTAATAGATGAAGTCTCTTGTCCCATCAAGTGTTATATAACTATTATCATAAAAAAATTTCACCTTTGAGGAGGTTATTCAAGCCTCCTCACTTAAGTGATATCATGGAGACACCTCTAGGTTGTGGGTGGCCTAATAAATGAGGTAAATATCTTGATAAGGTTAGTTCCCTTGATGTTATCACCATGAAATACTACTAGACATATTTATTGAAATGGAAAATGGTAAGATAAACTAAAATTAAACTAATCTAAGGAGGTGGTGCACCAAATTAAAACCTTCCACTTGACCATCATGCACTAAGAACATGAGTTAGGCCTAAATCTAGTCACACAGCTCAATAAGGACCTTCAAGTATAAGTTTTTCAACATGGAGGTCATAGACAATGAATTGAATGAGAGGGATAATAAATAGGTCTAATAAAGATAATAATGACTAAAATCCACTTCAAACTTATGAATATGTACCTCAAACTCAACATGTGACTTGCAACAAGACAATACATTTTCAAAGAGGTAGAATAGGATAAATAAGAGAGAGTGAAATCACTACTACTAGCATTCATTAACAATCACACATGTACACTAGTTTCAATAATATTATAAGGTAAAAAAAAACTTTATTCATAATTTAAAGGTATATTAAAAGTGTTTAATTTAGTAGGATTTTTCCATACTTAGTCAAAAGATCCATTACAAGCCATTCAAGGCTACATATATAGGAGAAATAAAAGAGAGATAAAAGAGGCATAAGAGTAACTCAAATGATAAGTGGAACATAATACAAGTTAGTTATAGTCTAAGAGGATATTAAAATATTAGTTTAATCCATATCTTTATCATGTGTTGGTTGTTTGATGATGAGCTTTTAAATGAATGGCATATAAAGAGACTCTTCAACTTCTTGGATAACTCATCAACCAATTTGAAATTACCTTCATGATTGAAGTTAAAGAATGAAAAGTTATTTTTGATATTATAACTCATATTTAATTAATTTATACCCTATTTCACACGTGGGTGTGTTTAGTTATCTTCAATTAACACATTTATTCACACCTAGCCATGGTATATATTGTCCTTCATTAGACATATAGGCTTATTAGTCCATTGGGTTTGATTTACTTAGTATTAGCCATTGGAATGGAAATAGGACCTCCATGATAACTTGTTTCATGGTTCATAGGCATGTATCAAAACATTAAAACATGTTTTGATATGACCCATGGCTTTTAAGTGTTCTAATATGTGAATTTATCTCTCCTAGGTGATCATATCATCTTTTCATAAGTTTTTTTGCACTGCCCATGGAGTTTGGACCTATAAAAAAACTTTCATGAGTAACAGAGTGGATTTTGGGATATTATAAAGTATAGGAATCTAAAAACAAAACTTCTAAATGGTTTGTATTATTTCATGTATACAAGAACCCTATTTTGATCCTAAAACCTTGAAAAAATACATAATTAAATGCATCCATATAAGTGCAAGTAAATGAAAATTGAATGGTGAGGAAAGTATTAGAGAGGAATATTATTCAAGGGCTTTTTAGTTCAAATAATTTCATTAAGAGTCATAAATTTCATTTTCTCTCCCATTGATCTCCTATTAGGGTTTAAGTAAGGTTTATTCATGTTTATGTTCTTAATGATGATTCATAAAGATGAGGGACTCAATACTTGAACCAATGCAGCAAATTATTAGAACACATGGTTACCCTTCCATGGATAATAGCTTCAAGTCCCATTTAAATGATCCTATAATATCCAAGCACAAAATTAAGCCTTCTCAAGATTTTCATAGTGCAAAATAGGGTTTGGGAGGTGGTTGCCTTATTAAAAATGATTCATAGATAATAGAGGATTAATTCATGAAAAAAAGACATAATATTAAATTGGTGAATCCTATATAACACATAAAAAAACCACTTTTACCCATGTAATACCTCCATGGATTTTTGAGCCTAGAAAGATAGCCTCTTGTCTTAGTATGACTATGTATGAGAATGAGTGAGAGTTTTGGCTTGAAAATAGTTTATTAATGATTGTTATAATTTTTATATGGTATATTTAGGACTATAAAACCATTAATAAGGTATAAAATTTGTATTTTAGTAGGCATTTACCTATTAAATATTCTATAACTTTGTCTCCACACTTTTAGGGCTTAAAAGCAATTAGGCTAGTTTAGCCTTAATGGCTTTATTTAGAGTTTATAATCATCATCCAAAGGATAAAATAATTGTAAAAACCCATTATAGGAATCCTAATTAATTTCATGATCATATAAAACCAATTATTAATTCAAAATTCCATATTGTCTTCACACTTTTAAAGGTAGACTTGAAACTCTCTATTAGGCTTAAATAAGCCTATGAGCCTGTAGACTATATGACTACAGGATTGGGGATGAATTATATTTTCATTATAAGTTTGGTGATTTTAATTAATACTATATAAATGTTATCCTATCTCTATTTAATTCTCTACAAATTTATAGTTTTATTCCCTCCATCAGTAGTAGGCATCTTTCCCATGTTTTACTTGGTGGCCCTTTAGGTCTGCATTAGACCTCCTTGGTTGTGATCTACCAAAATGGAGTTATCTTAAATAAATTTAACCTTAATAAATTACCTATCATGTGATGAAACTTTATACACTTTTTTTTATAACCCATACAACCTTTCAAGCCCTCAAACACCAACACAACATACTTCTTTTACTCTTTGTTTACTAATAGGCTTATAGGTATGTGTTATGATTAAAACCTATTAGAGATCAAAATTGGGTCTTCAAATAACTATTTAGTCCTTCATTTAACCTAAAAAAACCTTCCAATTTATTTATCATGGCTCCCATAATTCTATTGGTATTTAAACCTCATCTTCTAATACAAGTTGCATTACATTATCTTAAAAATGGAGACCTATATATCTATAGACATGTAGGTATACATTTTAATCTTTTTAAACCCTTTATAATGCATTATCTTGCCATATTGGCCCTAAAATAATATATCCATTTCCTCAAAAAAATACTCATGAGGTATTATCAGCCAAATTTGGCCCACATATAAATTTTTACCTAAATCTAAAGTGAGAAGTTGAGCAGAGTCTTGGTGGAAGAGTGATCCAATGATGTAAAAAGAGGATAGACTTCATGAATACCTCATGTCATTTTAAAGATTTTGAAACAATTTAATCAATCTTAAAGTGTGAATTTTGTGATCTTAAGAAACCATACCATCATAGCACATTAGGTAGGAATGAGCAAGTTAGTTTAATTAAGCATATGATAAATGTATTTAGGAGCTCAACCAATTCTGAAGGATTACATGAAAATGATATAATTTGTGCCAAGATCATTCCCTAAAAATTTGGTATCTTGATTATTTTCTATCTCAAGATATAATCCTTTAAAGTTGAGCTAGGAGGTGAGACATGCCTAAGGAAGTCAAGATAAAGCTATAAGAAATAGCCATTTGGATTTAAAAAATCCTTAACAATATTCAAATTAAACATAAGGCTGATGAGTGGCATGATATTAAAGGTTGAATTTGTAGATAATCATCACATGGGAAATCAACCAAGTCAATAATTAAAATGAAAACCTATGATGCATGTTCAATCGTGTAAATGAAGATCAATAATGAGCTCAGGGTCAAAGGGTCAAAAAATCATAAGGATTAACATGGTGATGACATATGTCTCAGTCATGGTGATTTATTGAGGAAATTGATGAAGTGAATTTGATCAAGGAAAAGTAGATCTAATGGAGTGTTTTCTACCATGTGGATTAATATCAATGATGAAGATCAAATTCAACAAGTCAATGAATTTATATTGCATATGAGGTCACCACATGGCATGAACACATTCAATCATAGGAATTGATAGATGTGTCCATAGAGAACACACATGATTACCAATTTTCATAATCTTGAATAGGGATCAGAGATCAATGGCCAATATTGAAGGTTAAATCCATAAAACTCTCGAGGAGATTAATGGAGAAAATTTGATTATCTTGAAGGTAAAAGATGAGGGCATGTGTCCAAGGTGATAGTAGTTAGATTTTTAAAAAGAAATAGGTAGCTCAAGGAAATGCCACATAGGTAGACACATCAAATCAAAATATCTCACCTCCTAATCAAGAAAATACGTAAATACAAGATCAAAATGTGATCTAAGTTATTAGAACAAACCCTACATATTTTAGGATGCCATTAAATCTCAACTAAAGCTCTCAGACATATGTTTTATGTCTTTTTTAGTATCAAAAAACCCTAGCCTATAGATCTTAATTACAATTATGGGTATATGAAAACCAATAAGATAAATGGTTTTCATCTATAGTAAATCTATGTTTCTATCTAAAGTAGGAATAGAGTCATGATTATAAAATAAGTGTCTTATCTTTTGACATAGTCATATACTCAACAAATAGGTACCTAAAGTCACTTAAAATGGATATAGTCATGGTTGTAATAGGTCCATAGATATGAAGATTTTGTCTTTATAATAAATACAAGTAGAAGATGGAATAGATTTTTAAGGGATAGATTTTGGGATTAGAAAATGAAAGTGGAGAATTTAATTATTTTTAGAGCCTTAACGATCCTTCCTCTTTGAAAGGATCTTGACTCATCATCTTCAAAATATATTTTTGTCTCCTAGTGTATTTTTTAGCTAATGAGATGGTTCAAAGTCTATTGGGACAAATGAAGGCTAATTTGTCAATGGGGACTAGTCCTAATTTTATCAAAATATGGTTGAGAATTCATTAAAGGGTGGTGTCAGTGCATTTATTGATTTTGATTGCATGTTTCTCCTCTCTCTTCCCCTTTTCTCCTCTATCTCCTTCTTTCTCCGTAATTTTAACTCTCTTGGATTTTATAAATAATCTCTCTCTAATTTTGGACTCTCATAAGGAATATCTAATTTTTGAAGAGAAAGGGACTCTCATTTGACATAGAAAAACCCTATCAAAATTTGTAAGAACTTCCTCTTGATGCAATAAGATGATTCTTTACCTATCTCTTGCCTTTAACTAGTGTTTAGTAATCTTGTTCATGATGGCTTTATGAAGGATATTCTTCCATATCCATTATCCTTATTTCTTTCCTCTATTATGTTGTTTTCTAGTTATTTATAGTTTGAGATTGTGTTATTTCTACCATTAATTGATGATTGGTGTAAATATTAGAATTTGTCTTTGTTTCCTTGATTGTTTGGTGAGCCTAGTTTAGGAAATACTTATTCAATTACCTAGTTTGTGAGATTGTATGAGCCAAATATTGTCTTATGCTGATTTAGTGTTAGTTTCAAGCATATTTGAGTCTCATTTAAATTTTTTTCTTCACCTTTTTATCTTTATTAGTAACCCTATCCCCCCTTTCTAACCCTTTTCCAAGTAGAAGCATTAGTCTAGGTGATCTACTAAGAGGAAGATGGCCTTCTCTAGAGGTTTAACCTCATCACTGGATACCCATATCTTAAGGTTGTTCCCATTGTGGGACTTAATGGGAGGTATGTTAAATAACCCCATCCAAGGGTGAAAAATAATTCCACAATAGTTTTTATCATGTCTGGTGAGACTATGTTGTTCACTGAGTGAAGAGTTTTGGTGTTCTCTCCATCCAATCAACCTTTGGAGGCATGTGTAGAAACGTAAATGGAAACTCTAAGTATTCAATAGTTAGTATAAGTATCTCAAGTGAATAATAACCATTATTTAGTATGTATCATCACCCATTTGATCAAAATTCACGTTCTTTCATTCATTTTCCTTCATATCAGATTAGAAATGTTTATGGCTTCACCCAAAGTGGCTCCCAAGATTTAGTGTATCATCCTTGTCAAAAAAATTCTCTCTCTAATCAACCAAAAAAAGGTCTTAAAGAGATAATACTTTATCTTTAAAAATATTTGAGAGAGGTTGATAGGGAGGAAGAATGTTATAGGCAATAATAAAATCTTGAATATCAAGCTTTTGTTTAGAAGGAGTTAAGGTTTTAGGAAGGGTGCTTGGTTGTATAAAACTAAGCTAAAAATTAGAATGACTATCAATTATTATTAAGATAGAGAGTAGCCAACCCTAGACCCTAATTTCCCTCTCCTACTCCTATTTATGCTCAAACCCAACTCCTTAGTCTACCTTGTCAGATCTCATCTTTATCAAGATCTAAGTAAATCATTAAAGAGCCTTCAACTATAGAATATGAATCCATCCAACCATGGATCTTCTCCTATGACAATAACCTTGACTGTGTCATACCCTCTCTTATGAAACCATATTCTCCTACACCCATTCAAGTAGAGGAGAAGGTGGTTATATATTACACATTCCCCTCATGGAAATTAGTCAGGGAGGGTATAAATAAGAAAGAGTAAGTGTTGGTTGAGGTAGTCTAGGAACTTGTTTAAGAAAAAGAGGTGTTAACTTATCACAATGATCTTACCATAAAAGAGTTACATGAATCTTTATCCCTCCCTCAAGATCCACCAGATTGTTCATGTCCTCTACCCAAACATAGTCTAACATGGGAATGACCCTAGGCTGTGGGTTACCTACTCTTGGGTTATACCTCTATGGTTTTTAATGAGGATAGCTCCTCTGATACATTTCTTAGATCATTTACACTAAAAATTATTGATTTTTTGGTCAAAAAGGGGGAGAGATATAATCGAAAGGGAAATCTAAGCTAAATTTGGTGATGTAACTAAATGATTGTTCATCTACTCTTACTTGAGCTTCTAGAAACAATAATGAGACAATTAAAAGACTGAATCTATGACTCCAAAGTCTATTATGCATCAATATTTCATGTATATGTTTACTAAATGATAGAAACATAAGGGAGGTGATGGAGAGGCTTGATTTAAGGCACTAACTAGTCAATGTATCCACATGCTGTATTCAATTAAATGGAATTAAATGCTAAACATGACCTAGATAACAAGATGTACTAGTATCTAGGTGAGATTAGGACTTGACAATGGAGAAATCTTTACCACATATGCAAATAAACTAACATAAAAACACTAGATAAGCATAATGAAACATGAAAATAGTCATTTATTTTTCTCAAGAGGTGACAAAGCTCAATCTTGGTACAGTCTAGTCATGCCCAAGAGAAGGATCCATTTTAAGGATTAAAATACTCTATATATAGAAAAAATGGATGAGAGAGATAGGGAACATTCATGGGAGAGTAGATAAGGGAGTCCCACTAACTATGATCATGTATCTTCCTTAAAATCTTTAACGAATTAATGCCACTATAATTTTCTAGTCATGAAGCATGATATTTCTACTACACATAGTCATAAATGGTTTCTTGAATCCTCTTCAAGATCATTTGAATTAATTCTCTTTATTGTAAGGATAAAATCCTAATATTCATGTACTTGATAGAGTCATAACTATATGTATTGTATTCAATGGCATATTTATACTAAATTATGGATGATTTAACTATCATATTTATACCTTGGTGCACTCTTTATTTCAAATCCTAAATATGTATCTATTATAAATTGAAAACCATTTCATTTGTTAGTTTTGAAATAGTCAATACATCCACCTATACATATCTATGTCATTTAAAGAGTTAGTATCCCACCCTAATCTATATTAGGAGGCTTGAAAATATCCATTATGTCCTTGTGCATCATGGAAACCAAGAACTCATTATATACATGGATCTCCTTTGAATAATGGTGAACATAGTCACAAAAAGAGACTAAAACCTTAGAAAAATAAGTTTATAGGTTCAAAAAACATCAAACCAAGAGCTTTAATAAGCTTTGATGGTGGCCTTGGGATCAAAATATTCATTTGGCTCCACCTAGATCATATTCAATCTTGATTTCATGTATCTACTTACCTTGGTCAAAAACTACTTCCTTGACCTCCATTAGAAGTCCCCTGGGCTCACCTTCACTCATTAGTTGTCTAATTTATGACTCAATCCCATTGACCCTTCAAATCCTCTCACACCAATGATCTTGATTTACATGATCAAACATGGTTCATTGATCTACCTAGACCCACTAACACCATCCTTGTTCTCACTCCATTAGATTTTGAAGTATAATGGAATCCTGAAAATTAATCTTTGGATTATTTGAATCCAAATAGATATCTACCATGGCTTAAATTTGATAATTTTTCACCCATCATTTGATGTCCACATGATTATCATTTATATCTACATGACCATCAATCTTTGAACCCTAATGGATAATTGTTGAGACTTATTTTGACATGTACATGACTTTCAATGACATTTATGTGACCATCGATGACATCCATATGACTACCACACTTTAAACACTAAATTATTAATTTTTGAGCTTTACTTTGATGTCTACATGACTATCAATGATGTCTATGTGATTGTCACACTACTTATTCAACTTTACAGGCTTGCATCTTGAGATAGAAAAAGCATTAAGGTACCAAATTTGTAGGATATGTTAATGGCATCTATAATATTGATTCTATGTGATCCTTTAACCATGAGATGATTTCTAGGAAAACTTATAGAATGCATAAGTAAAATGGCAAGTCCATTTCTACATGATGTTTTGATGATGGTCTGGTTCATTTAGACTTGTGCTATGAGATTTTTCTTGATCCTTGAAAGCTACAATGATTTTTTGAGGCCCATGTGAACTCATTCCATGATCCTTATTACATTGATCACCATGAGAACCTACTTCCTAAAAATTTGACAAATTACACTTTAAGTTTACTTAAAGTGTTTCAAAATATTTGTAGGATACATGTGATCTTTGGACTAGTCATTCCATCTAGAAATATTTTCATCTCATCCAATTCAAATAGGAAATTTTCTCATCTATTAAATAAAATATAAAATATTGGTATGTGGTCCAAAATTGGCCAATAAATCCCTAGTTGGAAAGACACTCTCTTAAGCCACAAGAAAGAAGAACTTTTTTACCCTCCCACCATCTCCCTAATGGAGGAAGAACCTATTTTACAAAGAATAGAGGAGGATCTTGTAATTTTAGGTGATATTTAAGAGTAAAATACAAGTGTTTATTATGAGTAAATCATGATAGGAATCCCACTTCATTTAAAGGAGGAAAATCCAGGTTTAGATAAACCTTCATGGCATGGCTTTGACACTAATGAATTAAAGCTTGAAGGTAGTACTAATGCCTTCATACTTGAAGAGGTGTATATTTAGGTTGCATATGACAAAAAAATATATTTTTATTTTTTTAAGAGATTCCATTTAGTGGGGTTGAAGATGAATATGAGCAAGGTTTAGAGATTGATATTGTTTCAATAGTCAATCAATCAGTTGGTCATGTTAAATAAGTCATAAATAAACAAGAAAAAGGAATAAAGGAGAAAGAGGATTAGAATGAAGTATGTAAATAAGTGTACCATGAGTTCATGGACTAGGTAGAGGTTATAAACTAGCCTTTTCCTCCTCTAGATCATGAAAATGAACTTACAAATCAGGTTATGGAAGCTAACCAGTCTCAAGATGAATTATCCATTAAAGACAGTAATAATGTCTTTAAGAATGAAGGAGAGTGGTCAGATTAGGAACCAAAATAATATGACATTTTGAACCTTATATGGTTTTATGAGATTCTATATGTCTCCTTTTTAAGTGATTATAATAAGAATGGTGTTAATTTTGGCATTGTGTCGAATGACTAGAGGAAAGTACATTTTGGGATGAATTAGAACTTTTTTGCCTAAGCTTGGATAGTCAACCTTCATGTTTAAAAGATCAATAAAGTTATAAGGTTTCAATTTCTCTCATGGTCCAATATGAAGCAAGACTTGCATAAATGTACTAACATGTATACATTAGAGACATGTTTACCCCTTTTCATCCATTGGAGAGCATGTCAAGAAGATTGGAAATAAAGCAACTTGGTTCACTAGTTTTGGCACCTCAAGAACAAGGTGTTTTTCATCCTTGTCCATTACAAGTGAATGATGTTAAATTTTTTCCATTTGATCTAAGAGGAAAATACTTGTAATAAAAAACTATATATATTAGTATAGTTTTTTATGTTTTCCTCTAAGTGTCTTGTACACATTTTATTTTTAGTTGTGTGTCCCATTCCATAAGTACCTTGGGCACAATGTTTTTTTTGTTCTTGTTGATCTTGTTGCTTCAAGAGTAGGTTTTTATAAAAGGTAAGCCTTGTACCATTTTCATGATTAGTTGGTGGAGAAAGACTTATGACCCTATCTTCCCAATGGATCAGACAAGGAAACTAATATGGGTTCTCAAGCATAGTAGGCATGCTTCCCAGTCAAGTCACCATAAATGTTGGCTTTATTTGAACCACATACATTTTTTTGCCTAAATATAAAGTGATAAGTTTGGAAGATTCATGGAAGAGTGATCTAATGGTGGAAAAAGAGAATAAAATTCATGAAGACCTCATGTCATTTGTAAGCTTTTGAAACACTTTAAGCAAGTTTAAAGTGTGAATTTGGTGATCTTAAGAAACTAGACCATCATGACACATTAGGAAGGAATGAGTAGGTAAGTTTAGTTAATAATTTGATAAATTTACTTAGGAGGTTGAATAAGGCTTAAGTTTTACATGAATATGATTTTATTTATGCCAAGATCATTTCCTAAAAATTTAGTATCTTGATGATTTTTCTATCTCAAGATATAAGACATTAAATTTGAGCTAGTAGGTGAGACGTGCCTAGGGATGTCAAAATAAAGCCATGGGAAATAACCATTTAGATTCAAAAAAATCCTTAATGATCTTCAATTTAAACATAGGGCTGATAAGTGACATGATTTCAAAGGTTGAGATTGAAGATCAATGACACATGGGCAATCAACCAAGTCAATAAGTCAAATGTAAATCTATGGTGCATGTTTAATAGTGTAAAAGAAGATCAATGATGAGATAAAGGTCAAAGTATCAGTGTATCCTAAGGATTAATGTTGTGATAACATGTGTCTCAATCTTGATGATCTCTTGAGGAAATTGATGAAACACATTTGATAAAGTAAATATAGATCCAATGGAGTGTGTTTGACCATGTGGATTAAGATTAAGAGTGTGGATCAAAGTCAAAAATTTAATGAATTCAAGTTACATGTGAGCTTACCATGTGGCATGAGCATGTGCAATCATAATAACTAATAGTTGGGTCTATGGATATCATACATGATTGCTAATTATCATAATCTTGAATACGGATCATAAATCAATGACCAACATTGAAGGTCAAATCCATAAGACTCCAAAAGAGATATTTGAGGCAAATTTGATAAAATATATGGAAGGAACAAGATGGGGATACATGTCCAAGGTGATAGTAATTATATTTTAAAAAGAAATAGGTAGCCCAAGGAAATGCCACATAGGCAAACATGTTGGATCAAAGGATCTCACCACCCAAGCAGGTAAATGCATAAATGAGAGATCAAAATGTGATATGGGTTACCAAAACCAACCTTGTAGGTTGTAAGATGCCATTAAAGCTCAACTAAACCTCTCAGATGTATGTTTTACATCTTATCTAGGGTCAAGAAATCCTAACATATGGATCTTCATTGGAATTATGGATATATGAAAACACATAAGATAATTGGTTTTCATCTATAGTAAATATATGCTCAGATCTAAAATAGGAGTAGATTTATGATTATAAAATAAGTGTCTTATCTTTTGACATAATCATATCTCCAAAAAATAGGTACCTATAGCAACTTAAAATAGACATAGTCATAGTTTTAATAGGTCCATAGATATGAGCATTTTATCATTATAATGAAGTCAAGTAGAATATGACAAAGAGTTTCAATGGAAAAATTTAGAGATTGTAAAATGTATGTGGAGCATTCAATTATTTTTAAAACCTTAAGGATATTTTCTCCTTGAAAGGATCATGACTCATCATCTTCAAAATAGGTTATTTTCTCCTAGTGTATTTCTCATCCAGTGAGAGGGTTTAGAGGCTATTGGGATAAATGAAGATTAATTTGTCAATGGGGGCTATTCTTGATTTGATCAAAATGTGGTTGAGAATTCATTGAAGGGTGGTGGTAGTTCATTTATTTATTCTGATTGCATTTTTCTCCGTTCTTTTCCCCTTTTCCCCTATATCTCCTTCTTTCTCCCTCATTATGGCTCTCTCTTAGATTTTAGATAGAATCTCTCTCTAATTTTGGACTCTCATAAGGATTATTTAATTTTTAAAGAGTAACTCTCATTTGACAAAGAAAAACACTATAAAAATTTGTAAGAACTAACTCTTGATGTAATAAGATGATTATTTACCTATCTCTTGGCTTTAACTAGTGTTTAGTAAGATTTTGCATGATGTCTTTATGAAAGAGATTATTCCATATCCATTGTCCTTATTTCTTTCCTATTTTAAGGTGTTTTCAATATATTTTTAGGTCTAAGATTATGTTATTTCTACTATTAATGGATGCTTGGTGTGAATCTTAAAATTCCTCTTTGTTTCCTTTATTGCTTAGTGAGCCTAGTTCATGAAATACTTATGTAATTAGCTAGTTTCTGAGATTTTGTGAGCCAAATATTATCTTATTCTGATCTAGTGTTGATTTCAAGCATATGTGAGTATCATTTAAATTTGGTGCATAACTTTTTTATCTTTATTAGTAAACCTATCCCCACTTTTTAACCCTTTTCTACGTAAAAACATTAGTCTAGGTGATCTACCAATAAGAAACTGACCTTCTCCAAAGGTTCATCCTCACCATATAATACCCATAAGATGAGGTTGTTCCCATTGTGTGAATTAGTTGGAGGGAGCCTAAATAAAACCCATGAAGGGTGAAAATTAATTCCACAATAGTTATGACCTTCACAGTCCTTTGCTAATGCAAGATTTGTCTCTTTTTAGTTCACTTCTGTGTAGGTATATTTATACATAGTCTATATCTTGAAGTCACTATGGGTTTAATTAGATAGGTTAGTGCTATGGTGACCAATATTATTGGATTACTCTTAGAGGTTTTGTATATAATTGTAATTTATATTAAACCAATTCTCCCATTGTTTTCTTTGAGGTTAAAAATCAAGGCCATGTCTACCTCTTACTAGCGTAGGCTACACACGGTCATGATAACATGACATTTATATATTTTTGGCCCTAATAGTGCCTTAATATTTTATTAATGGGTTATAAGAGGCCATCCATAAAAATAAAACATACTTCTTACTCCTTCCATTCATTTTTGGTCTTTATATTATCAAGATTATGCCTACCACCTTGATTCGTCATGAATGCTTACGGAAGATTATAGTT
Source organism: Torreya grandis (assembly GCA_037957365.1). Classification (NCBI taxonomy): domain Eukaryota; kingdom Viridiplantae; phylum Streptophyta; class Pinopsida; order Cupressales; family Taxaceae; genus Torreya; species Torreya grandis. The sequence continues at coordinate 1,635,003 of JARHVA010001322.1, read as the reverse complement.
ATCCATCATGTTGTGGAAATTTTAGGTCCATAAAGGCATGAATAAATTTTTAATAGAACTTTATAATATCAATTAAGTGTTTAAGGGTTGTAATAACTTCACTAACATGCTCCCAACTACTTGAAAACTTCAAAACATTAAGAAAACCATTGCCTTCAACCTGAAAGCTTCCCCAAACATGAATATTTATTCCCCCTTTGATATCACACATGCCAAGTGAGTATTGATAAGTCCTATGAGAGTATTTTTAAATAATTTTATATTTTATCCAATTTCCCTCATGATATCAATGAGTTTTAGAATGCCATTCCAAGAATAAAACTAAGCTAGTAGGGGTTTTGTAGGGTTTTAGACCATCTTACCTTCTAAGAATTTTTTAATAAAGCCTATACATATAAATATATAATAATACATAAAAAATCAAGGTCATTAGGCCCTCCATATTTGGCCAAGATATTTTAACCTAACTTTCTCTTTATTGTCCATACCAAGCATCTAAAAATGGTCATTATGAGCTTGCCAAGAGCTCAATGGGAGAATGAGTATTTTTTGCATGATTTAGAACCATGAATGATTTGGAACCATGTATGATTTAAAAACCTATATTTGACATAAGGGAGATGAAAATACACATTTTTAATAATTTAAACTTTGAGCCCACCAAATCTATACAAGTGAATGACTACCCTCATTTTGGTGTTGAAAACCTCTTATAACTGCCTCTTCTCATTTTAAATTGACATTTCATGAAATGTGCTTTCCAAATTAACATTATAAAATTTATAAAAATTAATTTTAATTACATTTATATGTTATTTCCACCTTTTTGGGTTTTGAAATGGTCTTTGACAGCATAGAGAAGGTTCAATATGGCTTGTTGACCTTGGATATAATAGGAAAACTATAAGACATAAAATTACCCTCTAATACATGTTAGTAACTCAAAAAATACCCTATTAATATTAAACTTAATTAGTTTTGTAAGGAAAAGGCACTAGAATGCTTAAACAACCTAGAAACAACTTTACCTTAACTTTTCCAAAAGAACCTTGAACTTTTACAATCTCAAAAGGGAGACCATCCTAAAAGATTATTTGAAGACCCTAGATGGATATTAAAAAATTTCAAATGAGATAATTATAGTTATTTTGATGAGACTCACCTATGGTATCTAAAATTGGCTAATATTTCCTACATAACTTATGTATTAAGTCACAAAATTTTGTGTTAAACCACCATTGAGATGGGATGTTAATATGAAAGTCTTGTGTCATAATAATTATTGTACCAATATTATAAATAATCATAATCATCTTGTTAATATTAAAATAATAATAATATTCCACTCTTATCATATTTTGCATCTATGTATGTAAAGCTGACTACACCATACTGTGGCATTGAAATTTCTAATTTATTTTACTTTTCCATATGTGATGTGTCATGTGTATGTGTTGTGATTGTATTATTTATCTTTTATGTAATATTATCAAGTTGAAATTATGTTTTTATTTGTATTTTATATCTTATTTTGAAATTTTTTTTTAATAATATTTTAGTAGTTTCTAATTTTCAATTTGTTGACTTTGATTATATAACTATTCCCTTTGTAATTATTCTTTATGTATCCTTTTTTTGTCTATTGATTCTTTCAATATTTCATCCTTTTTCAATTATTTCATTTAAAACCTTTTCTTTTATAATTATTCCCTTTGTTATAATTGTGCTTGTTCCTTACAAGGTTTAATAATAGTATGAGTGCATTTTTGGATTGAGTTATTTATTATAGGATACTACTATCAATGATAATTTGTAATTTTTTAAAATCTAAATAATTTTATGTATGATGTCCATGTATTCTATGATTTTCACAATAGTATTTTAATTTCCTTATAGGATTCATATTTGGTAAAGTGATCAAATTGATTTGAAGCATATATCTTAAGTTTTCACTTGGTTTATTATGCAATACCTTGGACCATTAGTTTTATATGTATGTTTTTTTGAACCGATACTTGAGATTATATATTTTGAGGTAAAATATTATTGAATGTAGAGGTATAAATAAAATCAACACTACCATGCTTATTATTTATGCTAAATTTTTTTTCCCAAAGTAACGTAATATTTTAATTCATTTGCACTTTTTATGCCTCTATGGAATCCCTTATAATAAAAATTTAAACTATAATTACTTCAAAAACACAAACCTTAGGAAATTTTGATTGAACATGTAGAAAAGGACCCTCAAGAGGATGTATAAGAGGTGGAGGTGGTTACGATAGGACATGTTAGTTACCTTCATTTTTATGTATAGGGTGGATCACCTTACCTCTTGGGATAGTGATAATATGGATCTAGTTAGGGGTAAATTATCAATCATAACCTTGAGGAGGGATGTTAAAATATTTAGTGTGATTAAGTAAAACTTTGAGGAGGGATGGTAGAAGATCTAATGTGATTAATTGTAACCTTGATTTTATTATACAATAGTGTTCCTAAATTTATTGTGTGATTATGAAATGTATTAAATATTTCTAGATAAAACCATGTAATTGGAATAATAATTAATTTAATTAAAAACTATACACCATGAATATCCAATTTAGTCATGAATTGGTTTTGAAAATTGCATAAGAGGTATAGATAGGTAGGGTTTCTTTGATTTGTAGGCTCTCATATATATTATTATTATCAATCATATTATAATGAACAAGGCCCCAAGGGACACTAACTATAGAGGATTCCACCATCCCAAATCCACACTATATTATTTTTGAGTTATGTTGAGATTAACTATTAGAGGTACAAACCATTGAGGGGGGGGGGGGTGAATCAGTAGTGGTAAATAATCCAATTCAATTTCCAAATTCTTCAAACACTTAAGCATTCACTATAACCATTCATGAAGCATTCAAGATGTTTATAGGAATGAATAATAGATAATGAAATATCACACACATAACATAAGATATATGTGGGAAACCCTCTTGGGGAATAAAACCCACTCTCTATCCTAAAAACACATAGACTCCTTGTCCTATAAGATGATAAAAAACAAGAGACTGGTCAAGTCCTTCTGACCAAAATTTAGTAACACACTTGTTTCACAATGAATACCTACCTGATCAAGTCCTTCTAACCACCTTTTGGTAAGGTCCTTATGACTGGATTTAGTGAAACACCTATTTCACAAAGAGTACATACCCTTATGATGATCATGTCATTTAAACCACCTATTAGTCAAGTCCTTTTGACCTAGAGGTTGATCAACCTTCAAACACATATGAAATGAACATCTCATAATAATTGATTACCTAATAATATGATGGATATATAATCTATATCATCTCTATTCAACTCTACACACTACATAGTCCACACTCTAATCTTCCTCTCAAATCAACCACCAAGTTCACACAAACACCATCTATCCTTTGCTCATCCTCAATATTCAAAATTTCAAGAGCACTATCTTTGACATCCAAAATATGTCCCATAATTCATACACATATTCATTAATCTAATCTACTCTATAAACCATCCACTAGGAAGATACCCTTTCCTTCACTCTACAATTCTCACACACATATCTTCTCTCTAGTCTCTCACCTATATAAATCACCACATTTGATTACACATTTTTTAGAGCCTTCATGATTATAATCTTCTTAGTCAGACTTTAGAATTTCTTTAACCCATAAGGTATATTACATAGCTCAATACTATCCTCATATGTTGTTCATAACAACTATGGGTCACACTTAAACAACTATGCCTTTTAGTTAGGCCTTAATAGTCCTTATAGGTCTCATAGAGATATATTCACCCATTTAGCACTCCATCAAGTAATTTACAAACATAAGAACACTTCAAAATGCATAGGTCCACTCCATATGACACCTTCAACATCCTCAAATTATCACATCCATCACAACGCTCCTTTGTGTATGCTCAATCTACTCAAACATTAGGCTTGTACACAATAACACCATGAAAAAACAAAAAATCAACTTTTAAGCATTTGTTCATACTGCATATGGATTGGTTAAACCTCAAAAATACATAAAAATCATCCTTAGGGAGTCTAAAACACTCTCCAATAGCTAAGTCATCTTGAAACATCTAAATGTCATCAAAACAAACATAATTATCCTTTGCAAGTTACTTATAAACCATGGACAAACATAGTCAACTTTGGAGCTTAATAGTTTTTATTGTAAAAACAATTAGACCTTATAATTTTTTTTGGTGCACCATGAAGTCTTATACAACTTTTCCTTTTACACCATGGTCAAATTATACATATATCAAAAGTTATAGTATAAAAACTACAGATGGGTCTTCCCTCACAAATTCAAAATTTTGAATTCCAATAGTCACTGAGCAAATTATTAAATTTTGAAAACGTTGCATCATATCATTGCTTCCTAAAAATTTGGATCAAATGCACTATGTCGATCTCTTTAAGAGTAGCTTGGACTTTAACCATCTTAAACATCAAACACTTTGACTCAGTATGCATAATAGATTTGCATCTTTATGAATACCCACTCACCATTAAATCCTTATCTGGTCTTGATATTTACCTTATGTAAACTATTAAAATTCAAACATGTTGACCTCATCTCATGAACCCTAGAAAATTTGACTAAATATCTACCATCAATCTCTATGGATTAACTAAGTGTTTATCTTTCAATGTTCACCATTAGATCTTGATCAGAACTCCAATGATTATGCCACTTGGTATCTTTTTGTGCCTTTTATACATTTAACTCATTTAATTTGACACACACCATCAATCTTATGATAGTATAAACAACCACAAACCATTGATATTTTATCCTAGATCTATGAATGTGACACATGCCACTAACACATTCATTCTTTGACATTTTGACTTTATGCATTTCATTGGATCACAATATGAAATTTAATGTGCACCATTATATCTACTAACTAGATGACCTCAGACTTTAATGTATTTTATCTTTGATGGTCTCTAACCCATCATAGTCTACAAGTACAAATTTGTAGATTTATATCTTGAGCTATAAAACATTTTAGGACCCCAAGTCTTTAGAGTACCATCTTCGCACTATATATAACTACTTCATAAAAAACATTGACCTAGTTGAATCTCTAATTAATTGTATTAAATACACAAACTTGTTGGTTCATACATATCTGCATGACATGTAGTGACTATCTAGCTAAGTATAGGAACTTCAGGAAGTTCTGTTTGAAAGGCCAACCTTGCACCTACATATATTTAGCTATAAACAACCTCATGACCTAAAATTTGAACCATATGAACTTGGGACTAATGTGATCATACCTATATGACCAAATTCCCTTGACTAATCCATATGTGGTAATGGTGATGTCATCCAACTTCCTACTTAGATTTTTTCCTGTAGAACCAAATATGCCAAGATGAGCATATTGAAGAACAAGATGAATACCATGCACTTTCAAAATATCTCCAATCATCCTTAACCTTTGATAAGACCCTTCACACATGTTTAATACTTTATAACCATCCCTAATCTTTCTAAAATTGAATATCAACCAAGCCTACTTCAAACATACTAAGATAAACACACTACACACTTTGTCATTGACACTTAGACTATCAAGACACTTAATCCACTCAATTAGAAACCTTGATGACATCACTAAAAACTCTCCAAAAATCTCCCTCTTTGTCTTTGATGTCAAAACCCATTCTTACATCTCACCTTTCTTCTCTCTCTTCAAGCACTCTCACAATAGGAACTATTGACACTTGGATTCACACCCTTGAGTAGATGCCTAAATCTCCTCCTCATCCAAGTGGCACCATGGAGACATTTCTCTTGTTGTGGGTGAAAATATTGATAAATTAATCTCTAGCTAAGGGGATATCTCCCCTTGATGCACCTTTAAAGCACTCTCTCTAACTTAACAATTGGATATGAAAAGGGATTAATAAAAATGAGTAAGAAACTAAATGGTGATGCACCAATGTATGATGTCTCTCAATTGACTGAAACTACTACTTAAAGGCAAAAAAAAGTGCTTCTCACATAAAGGTCATAACTCAAGATTCATTTTTACATCAATGTTTCATATGTTATATTAAAAAAGGTATATGATTCTTAGGAAAGGAATGAATGATTCTAAAGAGGGATACAATCATCGACCACTTATAGGATATATATAAACTTAGAGAAGAATATTAGAAAAGACCTATAATAATCTCCTTTTTTCAAATGGTAGACCATCAAGAGTACAAGCTAGAAAAGGCAATATTTCACTAGACTAGATGAACAAGATTCAAGTCATTACTCAATATTTCAGCATATGAGTGGTAAGAACACTTGTATATTTCTTCAAGAGTTCTTTGAGTACAAATATCACTAGAATTTTCCTAATAACTAGTGGAGGCTACTAAAGCAAGACAAAATAATGCATATATATACCTTTAGAGGGATATGTCAAGCAAAATAAGTTCAAGAATCACTTGGACATGTGTCCATATGTGATGGTTAGTTACAATTACATGTAGAAGAGAAGGGGGGGGTGAGCTACACCATGTGTATAGGTATACTTATTCAAAACCAGTCATAAGAATGGTAAAAAGTGGCATAAGACCTTCAAAATTGACACAAGAAATGGTTTATATTAAAAATTATCTATGACCATTTAAAACTAAAAATAGAGGAGTCAACACATAATACTATTGAGGGAAATGGGACTTATGGAGACAATTAGAAAATGCTTTTCCTAACTACCAGCCATCCTTTAGACACTTGTGTTTATTGATTTCTTGGAAGCTCTTTTATTTGGTTAGCTACAACCAATGACTTGAACCATCAACCTATCCATTTTTCTTTCTTTATCTACACTAGATGCTCAGAATTTAAACATTTTTTATCTCCACATTTTCTCTCATATTCTTGCCAAGTCTTTTGACGTCAAAATCTATTTTCCATAGTTTTAAATTGATGTTTGTGGGGTCATCACTCTTTAGGTATTTCTTTTGGATGTTTGTTTCCCTCAGACTTTTTTGTCTCGACACTTTTCCTGAAAGAATTCATTCAGAATTTTTCTTCACAATTGTTGTGGACAATTTTCCCAAACAAAATTTTGAGCCTTTTGTTTCCTTTGTATTAGAAAAAATGTCTTAAATAATTTTGATTTGACCTCTTTCTGATGCAAACAAGTTTTACAAAAGAATTAATTAGATAATCTTTATGAAATAATTCCTTTAGACTTTTGTCTTTTTGCCCTTCTACCAAAAGAAATGGTCCTTCAACAGAAAGAAATGGTCCTTCGACAGTCTGTAAATGACCCTCTAGCACTTGGAAATGTCCCTTAAACAAAGTTGAAGTGCCCTTTAGAATTTTTTAATGTACCTTTTAGCCTTTTAAAAATTTCCATTTGGAAAAGTTGAAGTGACCCCTTCAAAAAAGTTGAAAATGACCTTTTTAGAAAGATGGAAGTGCCCTTTGAAAAAGTTATAAATGACCCATTCAACTTGAAAAGATATCTTTTATGAAATTTTTTTGGATAATTTTATCAATATGATTAGTATTCATCTTCAATAAATTTTTCTTGGACAAATTTTATAAAATAATTCGTTACTTGGCCGAATGAAAAGTTTGAAAGAAATGACACTTAGTCAAAAACAAAAGACCCAAAATGATTACTATGCAAAGGCTTAACAAAATACCAAAACAAAACTTTCCAAAAGAGTTAGACTTGTAAATTTGTTATGGGCTTTGTCAATGAATACTTCTTTTGAATAAAATCTACATAATTGTTAAGCTTTCCAATAGGGGTAACTAATTTTGACCCGAAGGGCCAAAATTTAGTCAACAAATTGGTGACTCATAGGGTTAGTATACCTGTTATATAGACCACTAGCCAAATTAGTCCATTAGGCATGGAGTCACCTAAGGAAAATAAAATAATAAAGCATTAGCCATGACTCAAAAGATTTAAAAATACACCAAACTAGAAGGAAAACCCATGTTACAAGACATAACACATAACAAGAATAAAATAAACAAGACATAGTAAAGAAAGACACAAGACAACTTGTACATGTGCATAAGCACTTAGTGAACACAAAGAAAGAAGTAAAATATGTATAAAGGAAAAAGAGAACCTCAATAATAATGCGTTAGATATATCCCATTGATTGGGATATGCAACTCCTCTCCATCCAACTTTGAGAGTTAGAAAGCATTATGTTGTTTGCACTATGTGATCACATATGGGCCACTCCACAAAGCATCAAGCTTTGTGTGTCTTCTAGGTTTGGCCCTATCTTCATCCCATTTTAGGACAATGTCTCCTTATTTAAATCTCCTTGACATGGATTTATTGTTAAAATACTTCTTTGTTTGCTCTTGGTGAGTTGTCATGGCGTGCATAGCTCAATTTCTTGCCTCCTCAAGCTCCATCAACTCACATAACCTGACCTCCATGTTGTCATTATCCATAAGTTGTAGTTAATAAGTAAGATCTAAACCTGGTAACTCAATTGAGAGAGGAATTCTAGCTTTCCTTACATAGACAATTATATATGGTGAATTCCCAATTACTCTCTTTGGGGTGATCCTATCAGCCCAAAGGGCTGACTTCAACTTGTTGTGCCAAGTATTTTGATTTTCCTCCATTATTATCTTTATAATCCTTATTATATTGTTATTTTTGGATTCAACTAGTCTATTCCCTTGGGGGTAGTATTTGGAGGAGGTATTGAGATAGATGCCATGATTTAAAGCCCATTCACTTGTTCTTATTCCTAGGAAAGCCAAGGTATTGTCTAAGATTATGGTTGAAAGAGCTCCAAACCTTGTTAATATACCTTCATAAAAGTTAAGGACTAATTTTTCATTTTCCTCCTTAAGAGCTACAACCTCTACCCATCTTTTAAAATAATTAGTGGATATCAACACCCACTTATGACCAACACTAGAAGGTAGATTGATTAGTCCTATGAAATCCAAACCCCATTACATTAAGGGTTGCTCAACCTAGATTAAATTAAGAGGAAAGGTAGTTATATTATATTTTCCATAAAAGAACACACTTTTAGCATTACCTTACCCAACGATGGGTGTCCTTAAACAAACTAGGAAAAAAGTATCCAAACCTCATTATCTTAGTAGTTGTGGGTCTAGGAGCGAAATGACCACCAACTGGTCCATCATGGAATTCAAACAATACTTTATCAATCTGATCTAAATCAAGACACCTCAAAATCACACCTAAAAATTCCTTTCTAAATAGCACTTCATCAATAAGTACATAAGGAATGGGTTGTAGCCTAAAGTACCTTCTCTTGGCTCTATTAAGACCTTTTGGACACTCACCATTTTGAAGGAAGTGGATCATGTCCTATATTCAATTCCTCATAAATTAAGGTACAACTATCATAGAGTCATCTTGAAGTACCAAAATAACTTATTTTTTCTCTTTCAAGTCTGAAGTGAGATTTTCACATAACCCTTTTCCTTTCACTAACTTGGCAGTTTTGATCTTCACATCATATTCCATCACCCTTGTGATCCACCTTTCCCTCTTTTCATTCAAATCTCTATTCAATAGAAAGTATTTCACACTAGGATTTGGCACAAAAATGTGAATCTTTTTATTATACAACATATACCTAATCTTCTTTAAGCTCCTTATAACTAAAAGCACTTGTTTCTCAACATATGTATATCTTGTTTCATAACCTTCTAAATGTTGACTAAAGAAAACAATAGGCTATTCAAAATTTTCATCATTAGCTTGGATAAGCATGTTATAAATCACCTCTTCATTCCAAAAATTATAAGAATTTAACTCCTTGGAGAAGTTTGGAATTGCAAGAGTAGGAGCTTGGGCAATGGCTGGCTTGATATCTTCAAAACTTTCTTTCCTCTTTGTCCAAGTGAATATCTCATCCTTCCTTAGTATATATGTTAGAGGTTTGACCAAATTATAAAAGTTAGGAACAAACCTCCTAATGAAATTGATCTTACCAAGGAATATTTGTAAACCCTTCTTATGTTTAGGCAAAGACAATGCCAATATGGCATTCACCCTTTCCAAATCAATAGATAAGCCTTTTTTGGAAATAATATGTCCTATTAGTTTGCCTTCATGGACATAAAACACACACTTATTTGGGTTTATAGAGATACCAAACTCTCTACACCTCTCAAAAATATACCTTAGGTGATTTAAATGGTCCTTTGCTTCCTTGGAGAAAATTGTCACATCGTCAAGATATACCAATTCAATGTCATTAATTAATCCTTGAAAATACATATCCATTGGACATTAAAAAGTATCTCCAGCATTATACAACCCAAAAGGCATTTTAATATAAACATATGTACCCCATTTAGGAGTAAATGTTGTCTTATATTGGTCACTTTTCTTTACCAGAATCTGATTATACCTAGAATACCCATTACGGAGAGAAAAACTTTCACTACCAGCCACAATTTGTAAGATTTGTTCCATGGAAGGGAGTGGGTAATGATATTTCAAAGACACTCTATTAAAGTCCCTAAAATAAACACACAACCTTATATATCCATTTTTTTTCCTAATAAGAACTAGGTTTTCCAACCAAGATTAATGCATAATGGGAAAGATGATTTTGGACTCAACAGTTTGGTGAGTTCTTTCCTCATGAGAGGCTCAATCTTGGGATTGATTGGCCTTTGAATTTTCTTAATAGGATTAGCAATCTCATCTAACTCTACAATATTTTGAGCTATATTTAGATCAAAACCTTTTAACTCACTATACTCCCATGTAAAGACATCAAAAAATTATTTGCATAACTCAATGAAAACATGCATATCTTTGATAATACATACCTTTCCAAGTGAAATAAATTTATCTTTGAAAATTTGAACCTTGTCATAGTTTTCCTACTTGGTATATGTTCTTATCTTCTCTTTCTTCAGCTATTCCTCATCATTGAATATGCTCTCAAGAGTGACTAGGACTTTAGGAAGCTTGTTAGACTTTAATTGCACAATCTACCTTTCATATTACTACTATAGTTTAGAATGATTTTTTGAAGAAAAATTATATTAGTCTTATATAAAAAGTGTTATTTGTTGGTTACTATCAAACACCTACCAATTAGTGACATTATCTAGTATGGAGGCCCTTACAATCACTTTTAGATTAGGTTGGTTCTTGTCCTCTTTTATCCCTTTTGGAACATCAAACTGAGCTCCAATTGCTGCCAACATACTAGCATGCTTGTTATCTTCTCTTGAGATAGAATTTATGTTGAAGGCTTTGAAATCTTCCACAAGATCCCATAATCTATGCTTATAATACTTAAGCAAAGAGTTTTTTGTCAAATTCTATCCTCTAACCTGATTGAAAACAAGCTTGCTATCACCAAACACTTGAAATTATTTGACACCTCTTTTCCTAGCCCATTCAAGGCCATGAATAAGGGATTTGTATTTTATTGTTCCCAAAATTAGTTACACTCATTTTGTGGACAACCCATACAAAACTTGTTTATTTCATAATCTACACTCTAATTTCATCATTCAAGACAAGATTCTCTTGAACTCAAGTGAAGTTTTTTGACATCCTAAGAAAGTTTAAAACATTCCCTCACCATGATTTCTTGAAAATTGTGAAACCTGTTGTAGTCTTTATCTGATCAAAATATCAATTTTGATCATTTTTAGGGTGTTAGTGAGTTTTTATTTTACACATGCTCAGGTGGAAAAATTTTCTGCAATTATATGGTTTTTTTGTTTTTTACATGCATCGGTAGCACTTTTCGCCACCAATGCATGTTCTTGCACCATCACATGTTAGGGCGGCAAATTTTTTTGCCTGAGCAAAGATCTCCCAAATCTCAAATTTTGAGTAGCATTAATGGCTGCATGCACTGAGTTTTAAAATCTTGTTTTGATATTTTAAATGCATTTTGTTTGTCATTTATTTTATTTTAAAGTTTCATAAACCCCTCTTTTTAATTGCTCAAGTGCGGTAATGAAGGAAGAATTTGAATTCACCACTGCCAAGCTTAGGATCTCAAACTTGTCAGGTAAGTTATTTTCTACTTCTAGGGTTTTATTTTTTTGAGTGTTTTCTACTATAGATTGCTTTTAATTTTTCCTTTTACTTTGTTTTATTTGTTTCCATCTTTTTTCATCTTCATATTTTCTTAAAATGAGCCTAGCTAGCAAAATCTATCAACCTCCTTTTGTGCCCTAGGTTTTCGTTGAATGTCGTCAGCATTTTTGATCCAACCAAGTTTTTGCCCTAACTCATGTTAGTTGAAAATAATCTTTTAAAAATTCATGATGATGGATTTATTAGCTGCTTTATCATATCCTCATTGCAATCAAGTGGAAAGAAAAAAATGGTGGTTTTCACCGATTAGAAATTTTTAACATATATTCAAGTGAAAGTGTATGGGCGATAAAATCCACTGCCCTTACATAAAAACCTTAGTTCTACCATATGCATTGGTGGAAATAATTATTTCCTAAACATTTCTCTCATTACCTACAGTAGTGACAAATTTTTCCACCTGAACATCAATGGAAAATCATACCAACATGCAATAGCAGTGAATTTTTCCATCGATGCAAATGCTCAATATCCCTTACATGCGAAGGCAAAAAAAATTTCCGTCCATGCAAACATTATTTTAAATTTTCCTCACTTTGGGATATTTTCAATTTTGTTTTTATAAACTTGCTTTCCTCTAGTTTCTATCCTACTCACACTTTATCCCTTTCAAGTGCGTCTCCATAGTCATGATCATCGACATGTAATTTTCCTAGATTGCTAGTATTTTACCGAATTACATGTTCATGAATTTTTGTTGCAATTTATTCTATGGATCTTCTTTATTCATCAATATATTTCTAATAATAGTTCATTTAGATGACTGAGTTGTCTTTGAATAAGTCAAAAGTGATGAAGTATAAATATCAATGTGTTTTTCCAATCACCTCGATTACTTCTAATGTTGATGACATTAGAAATACAAAGATTGGTCATGTGAACATGGCTAAGTTTGTGGATAGATATAATTAAATCAATCTCAACTCCAAAATGAAGAATATAATTGACAAAAATATTCATTTGGTATATTCTTTCCTGGTAGCAGCTCACAACATGGAATTTGTTCTTCAGTGTGCTTAGTTTTATAATAAAGATACTAGGCTTATGTTGGACGCTAGTGGAAATATGATAATTAGAATGGATCTTGAATTCATTGATAAAGTGTTTATGTTCCCTCCTACTATAGAAGTGATACAGCTTGATTTTATTAAAGCACAAAAATAATATGAGAAAAATCTTAAAAAAACAAAGAAGGTAATCAATAATAAATAACTCAAGACATTAAGGGAAAACTTGTCAAGGTGGCCATGAAGTTTTCTAAGAAGTGACTTTATATAATAAGTTGGTGATTTGATAACTCTTCTTAGTAGGGTAAGAGGTTTACCCTCTTCCTCACAGTTCCATGAATGGATTTATCCCTTCATCAAGGTAATACTCCAACGCAAACAAACCATCTTCTGGGGAGAAAAAATTAGTAATGCTTTGCATGAGCAATTTATGAATGTATCCGCTACTTTCATGTTCTATATGACTTCTTATCTAGTGTATATTGTAGCTTCAATGAGAATCTTTCTAGGTCTAACATCAAAAGGAGATAGGAGAGTAATCCTAGTGTATCAATACTAATCTCAATTAACATTGAAGGGTTTTATTCATCATTTTAGGAGAGTAAATGATGATTTCTTTGCAGTATTATTATGTCTTTTTGATCCTCAACTATAACAAAGAATAGTCTCATATGAGGCTTGGATAGTAGTAAATGATTCTGGATGTATGTTCTTATAGTTGTCTTCTTTTTCATACCTAAGGGTTGGCTTTTTACAAGGTCATCCTTATATGATTCCAAGATTTCCCTTAGAAAAATTGGTCTTAATAGAGCTATGAAGACAAATTATCATCATGCATAATAAACAGATGGATCTCAAAAAGACTGGTTTTAGATTCCCAATTGAAATTGGCAAGTATTAAGTATTAACTATTGTGAGGGCTAGAGTCATGGAAGTTGAGATGCAGCTTGTAACCATGAAGTAATTCAAGAGAAGACCAAAATTTGACTACAGGGTTGTGAAAGACATAATCAAGAGGAAAACCCAATTCCATGAACCTATGGTAGAAGACATTTAGGTAGATTTGAGGATAGAAGAAGATGTCTGGAAAATGGACTACAATAGGTTATCTCTTGAGAAAATTGAATATTTAGGACATGTTGATATTCCTAAGAATCTAGTGGATGATAGAGAGTTGATTAATGACAAATAAAATACAAAATAGATTACTAATTCTCCTCTCCCTCCAATCCAATGGTCCCCAAAAGAGTTGACCTCTTTGAGGGAAAGATTTGAACCTATATTGGCAAACACCAAGAATTGGCTAACAAATAAAGGATTTGCTTTGAAAGAATTATTCATAGGATCAAAAGCTAAGATTCAAAAGGAAATAAGAAGAAAGGTAGAGAATAGGATGAAGAAATAAATCTATTTTCCTTCTTCCTCCAAGCCACATAAGCCTAAGATCATATTTGTGACAAAAAAGTCAAAATTTATGGAAAAAGAATCTGAAATAGAAGATATAGAAGTTGAAAAATAAAACACTAAAGAAACAATGATGGAAGAGATGGATATTGAAGATAGGCCTAAATATCAACAATAGGATGCAACCTTGTCCCCATAAGAAAATTTACAATAAGAAATGGGAGTCTCTTCTCCCCTATTTGACACACCCGTTGTAGCTCATTTGTTTATTTCTCCTATTAATGTTCTATCTTCTGAATCTCCCTCTCCTTTTAGGATAATTTTTGATAACCCTCAAAACACTTTTGAAGATATTCTCCATTCTTGAAGGTCTATTCCTAGTTTTTCCTCCCCATATTTTGATATTGGAGATACTTCTACTTTTGATCACTTAGTAAAAGGTGCAGTTTTTACTAACACTCCATCTATTGTTTCCACTACCTATGCAAGTGAAGCTGCGGTGATGCAAATAATGGAAATAAATCATAATGTGAGTATTTCTATGATTCAACCATGGTTATCAGCTTACACACCAAAAAGTAAGAAATAAGCCATCTCTCTAGATGAGTTTGATTTTAATAAGCTGGTTCTTATAAAAGTTAAGACACTGAAGAAGCCAAATATTCTTGCAAAAATACGTGGGGATAAGCGACACAAATTCCTAGAGATTTTAAGACCTCCATGGGATGCAAGCGTGGAGAATTTTGATATAAATTATTACTCTATCTTTAGAGTTGAGTTAGGAAAGATAACTCATGAAAGTGCCAAGAATGATATGTATTCAACCATGGACATCCTAATTTATAAATTTGATAGGGAGAAAGAAATGAAGGATCACTACAAAACAATGGTGGAATAATTGACTGCAGTGGTAAGGAAAATCACTTTGAGTACATAATCAGTAACTCCTAAGGCTATTTCTGTGGAAGAACCCATTATTCAAAAAGTAGAAAAGACTTATCTCAAATAAAAAATACTTGAAGAGTACTTTGATAGGTTGCGCGCACAAGGAATTTCCCTACTTAAAGAGCTATCTAAGAAAATAAATAAAATGAGGAAAATAAGAGTATAACTTGATGATCTCAATGAAGTTGTTTCTCAAGATATTGAGAGCATAGAAAAGAATCATGATAAATGGGTGGAGATGAGAAAAATAAAAATAAGCACTCTAATATCAATTGGCATCATTATTGATAGGGATTATTATATCGAAACAAAAGAGGTATTGAAATATAGGATCTGTGTGATTAAAGATTTGATAAATGACCTTGAATCTACAAGAGAACTTAGTGAACAAAGTGATGTTAGTTTTTTTCATAAATTGGAGGAGCTACCTTGCAATCTTACATCACAAGATAATCAATTTCTCTTTGCAGAAGAAATGATTCCAAAATTTGAAGATATGTTTCAAAAAGAATTTGAAAATAAAACATTTTATATAACCTCTATCGACAATATCCTAGATAATAAATTGACTATGGATAATTTGAAAACCAAGTTAACTAGTCATGCAAAATTAGTCACCATAGTGAGAGATGATATAGTTAGAGCCAAGATGATTTTCAAGAACACTGTTAGTCCAGATAGTATCAGGATGCAATCAACTTTCACTATGTATGATGGACACATGAAGAAGGATGGGGATATGAATTGAAGAAATATCTTTTTCCCTTAGTTTATTTTCCATTTTTTAGATATACTTGTGAAACAACTTTAGACATTTTTACATGTACTTTTTTCATATGTAATTACATGTAAAAAATAGGAAGTCCCAAGTCAATAAGGACTCTTATTTTTGAATAGGTCAAAGTAGTTAAGTTTTTCCTAAGTTTTCTCAAGGCCTCTCCCTATAAATAAAGAGGGCCTCTTTTGTAAATAGATCTTTTAGTTATTGAAACAAAACTCTACCAAATTGAAAAGCATTTTGAGACTTTGTGTTTAAATTGTAAATCAGATTTTATCAAGTGAATGAAAAAGAAAGTGATATTTCAAACTTTACGTTGAAATAAATTTTATTGTATTGGAAATTGTTCTCATGTCCTTTTATTATTATGATCTTGTCTATTTAATTAAATAGTAGTGTGAGTGAAAATAATTTGGAAGATGTTCTAAAGTTGATTGTGGAGACTTTGTGCTACAACAATTATCTTTAGTTTGTGATTTAGTATTTTAAAGAAAAGGATATTGAAAAGGCTTTAAACTAATATTATCTTTTGTGATCATATATTTTTTTATAGTTTTCAGTGAAGGCTTTAGGCTACACCTCATTCTATTGTGTTCTAAGTTATAAATTAGAAAAACAACCAATGATAGAATTTTTGCTCTTGTGGGTTTCTTTGTTTTTTAGTCAAACATTAAGAAAGTGTTCTTTTATTTTGTAAACATCATTTCTAAAAAAATATAAATAAATGATGTGGTTTCACCCCTAAATTAATATCTAGTTTAGATTAGTTTGTGATAGTTTATATGGAACCTCCCCTTGTTGAGAGGAGATATTTATCTCATTACACTGTGGCTGATATGACCATTTTGCCTTTAGTTAGTTGATGACAAAATATTCACCCAATAGTTTTTGGTGACTCTACTAGGGATCAAATGCATAATTTTAAGCCTCACTCTCTGAGTTGAAGCATTTCTAGTTCTTTTCCATTCTACATTCTAATAGATTCATAATATACGTGAAGCCAGAGAGCTCAAGGTATTATTGATCATGTATTTGAGTTGATACAACAAAATAATTTTTATCTCTTGCCTCTATGATCTTTCCTTTAGTGAACCAAGATTTTTCCTCTTATGAACGCTAGGTCTCTAGTACTAGGTGAAGCTTCTATTTTTAGTATTAGTAGATTTTTATATATTCATACTCCACAAAGGTTTATTATCCCACCTTTTAATCAGTAGATCATGGTAGCCTAAGGCCCTTGGGGTAACACTTTTGGTCCTCTAATTTTAACCCTATCTTTGCATGAACTGCCTTATAGTTTAAGAAAGAATTTTCCAAAGTTATATGGTGATGGAAAAGTTCAACTTAATGAACACATTACATCATTCTGCATAGCTTATGGTGTGATAGGCATTGAACATGAGGATGTAGCAGTAAGGCTTTTTATAGAAACACTGTAAGGCACTGCCATAGATTAGTTTTATCATCTTCAAGCTTAGATTATAACCAATTAGAACACTCTCAAGACCATGTTTGAGGCTAGGTTTAAACTCGTAGAAGATGCACATGCCTTATTAGCCCAACATAAACAAATGAAGAAGAGCCTCATGAGCCTATACGAGACTTCATTGCTAAATTTAACAAGATGAGGAAATGGATTCCTAAAATCACTTAGCCAATGCCAGAGAATCTTAAGTGCTTCTTTATCTATTCTCAACATCTTGAAGTGAGTTTTGTATTAAGGCAAGCTAGCCTTATATATCTTCTTACCACTTAAATTTTAGATACTAAAGTTGAAGATGATCTTATCCTTGCATGTAAGATAAGAAGATATTTCAATAAAAATATATTTTACTCTTATACTAAAAATTCTTCCACAAGCACCATCGACCCTATGGTGTAAAAGTTAGCAAATGAATTGCTAGCTCTAAAAAGGCAAATGTCCTAAGTTATGTATGCTCCTCCTTCTTATCAAGATATACTAAGGAGGGCATTTCCCAACAATTTATATCAAGGAAACACTACTAAAAATCAAGGGCAATCCAATCATCTTCCTCCTACATAGGGGAAGCTTGCCATCAAAGTAGCATTGGTCAACTCAGTAGTTGGTTATTATAGAGCCAAACATGATCATTATTTCCAACCTGAGTTGGACCAAGAGAATGATGCTAATATATTTACAAAAGGAGAAGAAGAATTAACTGGTGACTCCACCATTGGTTTTCTGAATTACCAAGATGAAGCTAGAAAAAAAGGTGAAGTGTATGATGGAGCATATATTATTTTTAATAGGTCCTAAAATTAGTCAACTTAGCAAGTTGATAATGGAAAAGTAAGAGAATAACCTCAACTAGTGATCTCAATTACTAAATGGGGAACTTCACTAACTTTCCAATCAAAGGACCTGATAAGCAATAAGAAAGTAAGTACATCTAATAATCTTGTATCTTCTACTTCCATCCCTCAGACTAGTACCACATCAAATAAAAATTAGAATGATAGATTTGCTTCCTCTATTTCTAGTTCATTCTAGTTATTCAACATAATAGATCATGCTAGGAAGACTAAGATCTAAATGTTTGAAGTTGAGTATTTACAAGATAATCCTGAACAGTTTGATAGGTTGGCTAAATACATCAAAAAAACCATCCCTACAAGACAAGATTTTCTAAAAGTGACTCCCAATTCCTTAAAGAACAAATCTACCCTAAATAATCTTATCACTACTCCCCTTGTTGCCTCTGGAAGAATAAAACCTTTCTATGTTTCTCTATTAGTAAATGGTCACAAGTTGAGCAATTGCATAATAGATTCTAAAGCCTCTGATAATGTTATGCCCAGCAAGGTAGTAGACTCCCTCAGTCTCACCTTAACAAAGACTCTTGGGAGATGTTTGTCTATGGAAAAAAAGAAAGTACCACTTTTGGGTCAAATCAAAGATGCTCAATTTACATTTGTGTCTTTTCTAGATAAGAGGATTAAGATGACAGTCCAAGTAGCTAATGTTCCAGCTTCTTATGACATTCTGCTCAGATGTAATTTTTACAAGGATGTAGGTGGGGAGTTAAACATGGATCTATCTAAAGCAAGGATACCTGTTAAAGGTGTCATGTAAAATTTGCTTCCTAGAAAAGAGGCAAAATATATTGTTACCCAAATGGCAAATCTTGAAGCTCAAATTTTATTCAAATCCTCAAGAATGGGTAATTATTTCCTATCCACTAAAGATGTTTCTAATGAATCAAAAGATTATTTAGATGAAAGTTTAGGTGAAGGCATAATAATGTTAGATTCTTCCCTCACTGATGAAGAGGAATCTTCTGATCAAAGAAACTTCAAAAAATCAAATTTTAATGAGGTCTAGGTTGTAGAATTTGATGGCAGTTATTCCTATACTAGTTCTGGAGCCAAAATTGTTTTGATATCCCCACAAGGAGATATTTTACCTTACTCATATAATTTTAAATTTGAAAATACCAACAACACCACTGAATATGAATCATTATTGCTCAGGTTGAAAGCTGCTCGTGCTAAAGGTGTTAAGATTCTTCATGCCCGAGGAGATGTTGAATTGGTGGTTTGTCAAGTGAGAAATTTATATCAAACCAAAAATGAAATATTGTAATATTATCATAATCATGTATGGGTTTGCATTGAAAGTTTTGATGCTTTTAATATCTCTACAGTACTAAAATATTTTAATGATCATGCAGATTCATTGGCCGTCTTCTCAACTCTCATGGTTCCTCATAAAGATTTCAAAGGAAATAAATTCACTATTGAGTTAGTATTTTGACCAAGAGTACCTAATAATGTTGATCATTGGCAGGTTTTCAATGGTGATAATAAAATTATTACTTTCCTAAAAAATATAGATAGTTTTGATGAGCTCTATTTTGAAGGTAGTGAATCTCCACCATGAGAATCAATTTCTAAAATAGATTCACAAATTGGTGAAGAGTTTCTTCAACTAAAAGGGAATAAAATTACAAAAATTTTGGTTTCACTTAAAAATCTATCTGATAAGCATGATATATATATTAAGTAGAAGCAACAGATAGATTCAAGTTCTTCTATGGAATTTGAGCAAGTAAATTTGAGTTCGAAGGTAGATCCCAAAATGGTCAGCATTGGGAAATGTTGCACTGATGATGAAAAGTTCAAATTCATTACTCTCCTTCATCATTACATTAATATTTTGACATATTCTTATGATGATCTGAAGTCCTTTAGGCCTAAGGAAATTTAGCATGAAATTCCTCTTAAAGTTGGGTCATTACCTCATAAGTAGAAACAAAGGCAATATAACCCCAAAATATCAGGTACTATCCTTTCTAGGATTCAAAAGATGTTGAATGCAAGGATAACTTTTCCAATCCATCAATCCACCTAGATTGAAAACATAGTTCTTATAAGGAAGAAAAATTAAGAAATTCATATTTGTGTTGATTTTAGGAATCTCAACCAATCTTCTCTAAAGGATAACTACCCCTACCCATCATGGACCAAGTATTGCAATTAGTAACTAGTTTAAAAATGTTGTCTACGTTAGATGGTTTTTCTAAGTATAATCAAGTGGAAGTTAATGAAGCAAATTAGTATAAAATCACTTTCACTGTAACTTGGGGCACATTTGTATATCATAGAATGCCTTTTAGTCTGATCAATGCTAGTGCCACATTCCAGAGAGCAATGGACCTTGCCTTCAGAGATGAAGTAAGGAAGTTCAGCATGGTGTATCTTGATGACTTGACTATTTTCTCTAAACACCATTCTGATCATGTGCACTATTTATGACAAGTGTTGGAACACTATTGACAAAATGGTATTTCTCTCAATCCTAAAAAGTCAATTTTTGGGGTTGTCAAAGGTAAGATTCTCAGTTACATTTTATCCTGATAAGGCACAAAAATTAACTTAGAAAGATTCAAATATATTCAAAATCTTACTCTACCTACTAGTAAGACTACAATTCATTATTTCTTTGGAAATGTGAATTTTATGTGAAGATTCATTCCAAAATTTGTAGAGAAAACTCACCACATCATTAACATGATGAAGGGTAAGACTACTTTCCATTGGACTACAAAAGTCAAAGTGGAATTTGAAGATATCAAGAAGTCTATTTCTCATGCTCTAGTCTTGGTTTGTCTAGACTATACCAAATATTTCATAGTATATAGCTACGCTTCTGAACATACACTTTCAGCCATTTTGGTTCAACGTAATGAAAAAGGTGTGGAATCTCCCATATCATTTGTGATTTATCCTCTCAAATATTATGAATTTAAATATTCAAACATGAAAAAAATGCTTATGTCATGGTTAAGGTGGTAAAGCATTTCTGATTTTATATCCTAAATTCACATACTGTTGTTATGATTCCTGACACAACAGTGAAGTCTATTCTAACTCAACAAGAGTTTAGTACTAAAAGGGGCAATTGGATTGCCAAGATCAAAGAGTTTGATCTTGATATCAAACCTACTAAGCTTGTGCATGGAAGAGGTTTGTGTCAATTAATTGTTGATAATGTACCAAAAGAGATAGGGAATGAAGAAGCAGAAGTTGAAGACATGCCAACAGTTCTTTTTGTCACTACTACTAATGAGTGGTATTAAAATATCACTCATTTTATTACCTATGGTGAGTGTCCTACCCATATATACTATAAGGAGAAAGCTACTAACTATGTCGTATGGGACAATGGTTTGTATAAAAGAAGCCTTGATGGAATATTTCTTCGTTGCATGGATAAAGTGAAAAAAAGTACTTTTAGAGTCTTTCCACAATTTGTCTTGTGGTGGACATTTTTTTGCACCCATGATGGCTCAAAATATTATACGAGCTAGATAATCTTGGCCTACACTTTTTCAAGATGCATACAATTAGGTACGTAGGTGTGATTTGTGCCAATAGTTCATTGGGAAACCTAAGTTGGCCGCATTACCTCTCAAGCTAGTGGTGATTGAAGAACCTTTTTATCAATGGGGTATCAACTTCATTGGCACTATGAATGCACCCTTAAGTTTTAGTCACGACTATGTCCTCACCATGATAGACTATTTTACCAAGTGGGTGGAGGCCATCCTAGTTAATCATGCTACTTCACAAGTGGTATGTAATTTCCTTAAGGAAAATATTATTTCCCAATTTAGAGTTCCAAACAAGATTATAGTATATAATTCCACTTGTTTCTCTTCCCATGGGATTACTAACTTTTACTGCAAGCACAAGATCATTATTTCCCACTCCTCAGACTATTATCTGCAAAGAAATGGTCAGGCATAATCAAGTAACAAGAATCTGGTTACTATTATTAGGAAATTGGTAGATGAGAATCAGATAACGTGGTATAAAGTATTGTTTGATGTTTTATAGGCAAACAAGATTACCCCTTAAAAGGGAAATAGGTATGTTGTCATTTCAACTTTTGTATGGTCTAAATGCGAAGATACCAATTACCTTGGAACTACCAGCACTAAAGTTGGCAAAGGCAGTGGAAGATCAAACTTTTAAAAATTCTATTGATAAGAGGATCATGTACTTAACTGAACTAGAGAAGCAATGAACTATGGTAGTGGACTGTATCACTGAGCATCAAATTTAAGTAAAGAAACTCTTTGATAAGAAAGCAAGGATTTGTGAGTTTTAGATTGGAGATCAAGTCTTGTTATGGGACAAGAGGAGAGAACCAAAATGAATGCATGGAAAATTTGATTTCTTATGGAGAGGTCCATTGACCATTCATAAATTCTATGGTGGAAATAGATTCTTGCTAGAATATCAGGACAAAACACCATTCTTGGTGCCTCACAGTGGGCAACATCTGAAACACTTCAACCCTTGAAGTATCAAATAAGTTCATTTGTACATTTGTATAGTTTTATGTTTTTAATTTTGTATTTTTGATTAGTTATTTGTGTCTTTTTATTTTTGATAGCTTGACTCCGTATCCCAATGGCATGGATGAAGGCACTTAGAGATTAGATTCTACTTCCTTTAATCATTTCAAATTTCAATTGATGGAAGTTCTCTAGCTAGAGCTAGCTGTTGTTCCCAAAATCATCTATGCTCATTTTGTGGACAACCCATACAAAACTTGTCTATTTCATAATCTACACTCTAAATTCATCATTTGAGACAAGATTCTCTTGATCTCAAGTGAAGTTATCTGACATCTTGAGAAAGTTTACAATATTTTATCACCATGATTTCTCAAAAATCATGAAACCCATTATAGTATTTATCAGATCAAAATATCAATTTTGATCATTTTTAGGGTGTTAGTGAATTTTTATTTTGCACATGCTTGAGTGGCAAAATTTTCTACCATTACATGGTTTTTTGTTTTTTACATGCATCAGCGACACTTTTTGCTACCACTACATGTTCTTGCACTGGCACATGTCAAGGTACCAAATTTTGTCACCCAAGCAAAGATCTCCCAAATTTTAAATTTCAACTAGCATTAATGGCCACATGCGCTGAGTTTTAAAATCTTATTTTGAGATTTTAAATGCATTTCGTTTGTCATTTATTTTATTTTAAAGTTTCCTAAACCCCTCTTTGTAATTGCTAAACTATGGTAATGAAGGAAGAGTTTGAATTCACCACCACCAAGCTTAGGATCTTGAATTTGTTGAGTAAGTTATTTTCTACTTCTAGGGTTTTGTTTTTTTGAGTTTTTTCTCTTGTCGATTGGTTTTTATTTTTATTTTTTCTTTGCTTTGTATGTTTTCATCTTTTTTTATCTTCTTTTTTGCTTAAAATGAGCCTAGCTAGTGAAATCTGTCAACCTCCTTTCGTGCCCTAGGTTTTTGTTGAATGTCGTCAGCATTTTTTGATCTGACTAGATCTTCCCCCCAACTCATGTTAGTTGAAAATAAGCTTTTAAAAATTCAAAATGATGGATTTATTATCTACTTTTTCATATCCTCATTGTAATTAAGTGGAAAGCAGAAATGGTAGTTTTTATCGATTAAGAATTTTTTAACATATATTCAAGTGAAAGTGTATGGGTGAAAAAATTCACTACCCTTACACAAAAACCTTATTTCTACCATATGCATTGATGGAAAAAATTTCCACCTAAACATTTCTCTCATTACCTATAGTAGCAACAAATTATGCCACCTAAACATCAATCGAAAATCATACCAACATGCAATAGTAGTGAATTTTGCCACTGATGCAGATGGTCAATATCCCTTACATACGAGGGTGGAAAATTTAGCCACCCATGTAAATATTCTTATAAATTTTCCTAAATTTGGGATATTTTCAATTTTGTTTTCTTAAGCCCACTTTCCTTTGGTTTCTAGCCTGCTCACAATTTAGCCCTTTCAAGCGTATCTCCATAGTCATGATCATCGACATGCAATTTTCCCAGATTGCTAGTATTTTCCCTAATTGCATGATCATTACTTTTTGTTGTAGTTTCTTCTATAGATCTTATTTCTTCATCAATATTTTTTTGATAATAGTTTATTTAAATGATTGAGTTATCTCTGAAGAAGTTAAAATTGATGAAGTATAAATATTAAGGTGTTTTTCCAATCACCTCGGTTACTTCTAATTTTGATGACATTAGAGATATATATATTGGTCATGTGGAAATGGTTGAGTTTATGGAGATAACTAATTCAAGTAATCTTAGCTCTGAAATGAAGAAGATAATTGACAACATTCATTTGGTATCTTCTTTCTCAGTAGTAGCTCACAACATGGAATTTGTTCTTCAGTGTGCTCAGTTTTATAATAAAGATACTAAGGCTATGTTGGATGCTAGTGGAAATGTGATAATTAGACTATATATTGAACTCATTGATAAAGTGTTTATGTGCCCTCCTACTACATAAGTCATAAAGCTTTATTTTGTTTAAGAACAAAAATAATATGAAAAAATCTTGGAAAAGCAAAGAAGGTAATCAATAATAAATGGATCAAGATGTCAAGGGCAAACTTGTTAAGGTGTTCATAGATTTTTTTAAGAAGTGAATTTATAAAAGAAGTTGGTGATCTAATAACTCTTCTCAATAGGGTAAGAGGTTTACCCTCTTCCTCACAGTTTCATGAATGGATGCATCCCTTCATCAAGATAACACTCTAAGGCAAACAAACCATCTTCTAGGGAGAACAAATTAGTAATGCTTTGCATGAGAAATTGATGAAGTTATCCACTACCTTCAAGTTCTATATGACTTCTTATCTGGTGTATATTGCAACTTCAATGAGAATGTTTATAGGTCTAATATCAGAAGGAGATATGAGAGTAATCCCAGTGTATCAATACTACTCTCAATTAATATTGAAGGGTTTTATTCATCAATTTAGGAGAGTAAATGATGATTTTTTAATAGTATTATTATGTATTTTTGATCCTCAACTAGAACAAAGAAGAGTCTCAGATGAGGCTTGGATAGTAGTAAATGATTTTGGATGCATGTTCTTATAGTTTTTTTCTTTCTCATACCTAAGGGTTGGATTTTTGCAAGGTCATCCTTATATGATTCCAATATTTCCCTCAAACAAATTGGTCTTAGTGGAGCTATGAGTAAAAATGATTGTCATGCATAATAAATAGATGGAACTCAAGAAGCTTGGTTTCAGATTCCCATTTGAAATTGGTAAGTATTCATTATTAACTGTTGTAAGGGCTAGAGTCATAGAAACTGAGATGTAGCTTCTAACCATGAAGAAATTCAAGAGAACACCAAACTTTGACTATAGGGGCATGAAATACATAATCAAGAGGAAAACCCAATTCCATGAACCTATGGTAGAAAATGTTTGGGAAGATTCGAGGACAGAAGAAGATGCCCAAAAAATGGACTGCAATAGGTTATCTCTTGAGTAGATTAAATATTTAAGATTTACTAATATTCCTAAGAATCTAGTGGATGATGGAGAGTTGATTAATGATAGATAAAATATTGAATATATTTCTAATGACCCTCTCCCTCCAATATAATGGTCCAAAAAAGAGCTAACCTCTTTGAGGAAAATATTTGAACCTATATTGGCAAACACCAATAATTGGTTAACAAACAAAGGAATTGCTTTGAAAGAATTCTTCACAACATTAAAAGTTGAGATTCAAAAGGAAATAATAAGAAAGGTAGAGAATAGGATGAAGAATAAAATTTATGTTCCTTCTTCCTACAATCCACATAAGCCTAAGATCATATTTGTGATGAAGTCAAAAGCCATGGAAAAATAATCTGAAATAGAAGATATGGAAGTTGAGAAATAGAGCACTAAATAACCATTGATGGAAGAGATGGAGATTGAAGATAAGCCTAAAAATCAAAAAGAGGAGGAAACCTTGTCCCCACAAGAAAATGTACAACAAGAAATAGGAGTCTTTTCTCCCCTGCCTAACACACCTATTGTAGCTCCTTCATCTATTTTTTATATTAATGTTCCATCTTTTAAATCTCCCTCTCCTTCCAAGATAATTTTTGACAACCCTCAAAACACATCTAAAGATATTCTCCATTTCTCAAGGTCTATTCCTATTTTTTCTTCCCCATCTTTTGATATTGGAGATACTTCTACTTTTGATCACTTATACTTCTACTTGAGATACCAATAATGGAGATAGATCCTAATGTGAGTACTTGTATGCTTCCACCATGGTTATCAGCTTATACACCAAAAAGAAAGAAACAAACCATATCTCTAGTTGACTTTGATTTTAATAAGCTAGTTCCTGTAAAAGCTAAGACCCTGAAGAAGGCAGAGATTCTTTCAAAAATACTTGGGGAAAAGGGACACAAATTCTTAGAGATTGCAAGACCTCCATAAGAGGCAACCATGGAGAATTTTGATATAAATGATTAATCTATATCTAGAGTTGAGTTAGGAAAGATAACTCATGAAAGTGCCAAGAATGATATATAGTCAGCCATGGACATCCTGATTTATAAATTTGATAGGGAGAAAGAAATGAAGTATCACTACAAAGTAATGGTGGAACAGTTGACTACAGTGGTAAGGAAAATCAATTTGAGTATAAAAGAAGTAACTCCTGAGTATATTTATATGGTAGATCCCATTATTTATAAAGTATAAAAGACTTATCTCAAAGGAAAAATACTTGAAGAGTACTTAGACAGGATGCATGCACAAGGAATTGCCCTACTTATAAGTTATTTGAGAAAAAAGATAAAATAAGGAAAATAAGAGTAGAACTTGATGATCTCATTTAAGTTGTTTCTAAATATATTAAGAGTATATAAAAGAAACATAATAAATGGGTAGAGATGAGAAAACATAAAATAATCACTCTAATATCAATTGGTGTCATTACTGATAGGGATTCTTATACCAAAACAAAAGAGGCATTGACATATAGGAATTGCGTGCTTAAAGATTTGATAAATGACCTTGAATATGAAAGATAACTTAGTGAACAAATTGATGTTAGTCTTTTGCATTAGTTGGAGGAGCTACCTTGCAAGCTTACATCAAAAGATAATCAATTTCTCTCTACAGAGGAAATGATTTAAGAATTTGAAGATATGTTCTAGAAAGAATTTGAAAATAAAACATTTTTGATAACCTCTGTGGATAAAATCTTGGACAATTAGTTGACTCTAGATAATTTGAAAACCAAGTTAACTATTCATGCAAAATTAGTCACCACAATAAGAGATGCCATAGTTAGAGCCAAGACAATTTTCAGGAACACTGTTACTCTAGATAGTATTGGGGTGCAATCAACTTGCACTATGTATTATGGACATATGAAGAAGGATGGTGATATGAATTGAAGAAATACCTTTTTACTTAGTTTATTTTCCATTTTTTAGATGTACTTTTGAAACAACTTTGGACATTTTTACATTTAATTTTTTTATATGTAATTACATGTAAAAAATAGGAAGTCCTAAGTCAATAAGGACTCTTATTTTTAAATAGGTCAAATTAGTTAGTTTTTTATTAAATTTTCTCAAGGCCTCTCCCTATAAATAAAGAGGGCCTCTTTTGTAAATGGATATTTTAGTTATTGAAACAAAACTGTACCAAATTAAAAAGTATTTTGAGACTTT
This sequence comes from Torreya grandis, assembly GCA_037957365.1. Classification (NCBI taxonomy): domain Eukaryota; kingdom Viridiplantae; phylum Streptophyta; class Pinopsida; order Cupressales; family Taxaceae; genus Torreya; species Torreya grandis. The sequence goes on along the minus strand of JARHVA010001322.1, from coordinate 1,606,666 downwards.
GAGTTCAAATTGTAAACTAGATTTTATCAAGTGAATGAGAAAGCGAGTGATTTTTCAATCTTTGTGTTGAAATAAAAATTTTTGTATTGGAAATTGTTCTTATGTCCTTTTCCTAATATGGTATTATCTTTTTTATTAAATAGTAGTGTGAGTGAAAATAATCTGGAAGATGTTCTAAAGTTGATTGTGGAGACTTTGTGCTACAACAATTATCTTTAGTTTGTGAGTTAGTGTTTTAAAGTAAAGGATATTGAAAAGGCTTTTAACTACTATTATATTTTGTGATCATATATTTTTTTTAGTTTTCAGTGAAGACTTTGGGTTGTACCTCATTATACTATGTTCTAAGTTGTAAATCAAAAAAAGAAGCAATGATAGACTTTGTGCTCTCATGGTTTTCTTTGTTTTTCAGTCAAATATCAATAAAGTGTTATTTTATTTTGTAAACATAATTTATAAAAAAAGAGAAATGGATGATTTGGTTTCACCCATGAATTAATATTTATTTTAGATTAGTTTGTGATAGTTTATAAGGAACCTCCCCTTGTTGAGAGGAGAGATTTATCTCATTACACTGTGGCTGATATGACCATTTTGCCTTCAGTTAGGTGATGAAAAAATATTCACCCAACATATTCTAATACATTATAGGTGAAAGAGAACTAAAATTTGAAGGTTGAAAAATACCTTTCCTTTGAAGGTGAAACCAACATTACTCCACCACCTACCCCAATCTTACTTCTAAACCCATCAAAGAAGAGCTACCATAAGACATTCACATCATCACTTGATTTCAAAAAATTAGGCATGAAAGAGTCCTTCTATTGCATATAATATATCCCAAGACTAGATTATTCAATAAAATTGTAAGGATCATGTTCATAGTGCTCATCTCCCCACTCATCTAGGAACAAATCAAAAACTCCCTCAAAGGAAGATGATGGAGGTTGGTCAATATGAATTTCATATTCATCAATGATAACATAATTAACATTTTTTGAATTAGGTGAGTAAGTTTCCAAGTGATCTCTATGAATAGGTTCTAACTCAATCTTCACTTTAGTTCCATACGTTGTCTTAAACACCATGTAGGACCAATTGGCTGCCAAATATCCACCCATCTTAGATGTAAAGTCTTTTGAGAAACAAAGAGAAAAATAGGGAGGTAAATCTACCACCACCACATCATGAGGAATTGAAAAATTAGGAAAATAATTAAGGATAAAATTAAAACCTCTAAATACCCCCAAAGTCTTAGTTGGTGATCCATCTAATTATAAAACTCCTTTAGTCATTGGCTCATACTTAAGGCCTAGCTTATCTGCTATACATTTGGGCATAATTGATGTGCTTGATTCACTATCTATAGTAATATTTTGAAAAAAGAAATCAGAAATAATTAGAGATAGGTAAAAAGGATTATTCTTCTCATCTTTATTCACTTGACCATATATAGATTGAGTTCCATTTACCAAAACCACATTGTCATTTCTAGATGAGCCAGCTTGTTTACCCAATCCATGTAATTCCTTTTAGATTATATCTTTCTATCCTTGTAATGTTAGAGAATCCCAAAAGGATATTTTCATATGAATATTCTTCATCTATTCCACCACATTGATGAAAAGATTACTCACCTTTGGGTTTTCTTTATGAACATTGGCACCTTGTGATGTAGCTTGTGGAGGTAGAGTTGTAACAGTTGGCCTAAAATTTGGAATCTTCTAATTTTATTGAAATTTAGGATCTTTATTATACCCACTTACCATTGTGATTAGATAGGAGTCATGATAGTTCCTTTATTATCTCCTTGAGCTTCATCAATAGCCCTCCTTTTGGACCTAGTATTAGAGGCAATGTTAGTATTTTGATTGCTTGTATTTCCTAAGTAATTAATGGAAAAAAACTCACCCTCAAAATGATTTATGAGGGTATAATTAGTGTGAGGTTGTAAATTTTCCACCCATCCTTTCATATATCCTTTAAAATTTTAAACTTGGAAAGATTGACTATCTTGCATTACCATGCCTTGATTGTGCATCTCATTTGCATAAGCAACATGCTCTTGACCATGTTCAAAAGATGGATAGTTGGGATGTTCTTAGACCAAGTTGTTTTGAGTGGGGATAAGGGATTTGGAGGATGATGGAGTATTAGGATTATAGATTTGATAAGGTTTGACATGGGTGATTTGTCCTTGTCCTTGTGCATTGTTTTGGAAAGGAGGTCTACTTGTTTACCCAAACTGATTGTATATTTGATATGGCCTATAAATTTGAGCTTATTGTCTTTTGAGGGAAAATAAATAATTATTAACACTTTAAAGCAAGATTTTAACTTCATGTATTTCATTTTAAGGAGCAATATCAAGCCTTTCTTGATTACGCAAAGGGGTTAAAGTTGGCAATGCACCTTGACTAGCATAATGCAAATCAGGGAATAGTGGCATTAGAGGTCTAGGAGATATCTTTCCCACTTGGAAAAGACAATTCTCAGCATTTATGGATATTTCATAGGCATTAATAAATGTGTTTCTACCCATATATTTAATCATCATGGCAATGTCACTATTTAATGCTTTCAAGTGGTACAAAAATGCATAGCCTGAGATTGGCCTCATAAGAGTTAGGATTCTATCCCAAGTTTTTTGGAACATAATTTTAAATTATTTCATGAATTCATGTGGTTCCCTCTTGATTATGGTCAATTAATCAGCTAGAGATAGGTAGTCAGTCTTCTCCCCAAACCTATGAATCAATAAATCTCCCAATTCATCCTATGAGCTAATGGAATTTATAGGTAGAGTCCCATACCAATCCAAAACTTTTCCTTTGGAAGACAAAGCCAATAACCTAGTAGCTACATATTTTTGGGTGATGTTATGTCTATTTAAAAATTTTACTATATTCCTAATGTATTCAATGGTAGTAATATGACCATCCCCACTAAAAGATGGAACACTTTTGAGGGCTACTCTTGGAATTTGATCATATTAGGCAATGATCTAGAGGTCTATTCAAAAAATGTCTTAAAGTAGAATGAAAATTGCACCATTGTGTATATCTCATCGATACCTTTCTAACGGTATGTAGAATGTGAAAAAAAGAGCTCATATGTTCCTTGTGTAGCTATTAAAAGTTTGAGTCAAATTGGTCAAAGTAGGTCAAGATGGTCAAACTATGGAAAATGACCATTATGTAATGATTTAAGAATAGTTCCATGGTGAATATCTCATCCCAAGATTTTTGACACAATTTATGGTTCATGAAATGGAGCTTGTATGTGAAACTTATGGCTAGTCAAAGTTGTGGTCAAACTAGGTCAACAAGATGATGTGGTAAAAATATGGACAAGTAAGAATGTGACACGTGGTAGGAGGTAGATAAAATTTTGGTTTTAATCATTTGTCTTTGATAGGTGAATATATTCATTGATAAGTTAATGTAGATCATCTTTGCACTGATGTAAAAAAATTGGGTTTTGGATGTTGACAAGCTGTTAGAGGTCAACAATTGACAAATATCGACAAATGGTGGATCGAGATTAGACCACGTGGTGGGTCATCAAGCCACCACGTGGCTTTACACCATTCATATGATCTAATTTCATATTATATATTTCATGCAAAAGTCCATAAAAATTCCTAGACCCTCTTTCCACGTGACATCCACACTTTCCACATGCATACCACATAACCACATATTCTCCACTCAATTACCATAAGCCTCCACAAACCCCATGTTCTATGCCACACACACACCACATATATATTCCACATGAAACCCACATATTACATATGCCAATTCCATGCCAACCAAAAATCAAGCTAATGCCAATAACTTGGCATTATAAACCATTACGTTCGTGGAATATAAACTATCACAAAGTTTCTCATTTCCTAAATGTGGGAGTAAGGATATGCTTGCTCAATAAAATTGTTGAAGTTGGATTCAAACCAAATCCACATTGGATAAAAATATGAGGCCCAAATGAGTGGGATATGGATTTAAATGGCTATATAAAGATGGGAAATTATATTTGTAAAACAACAAAAAGCTAAGTAACGTTACTAAGGCATAAAGACCTATTTCTGCTCTTCCTCTAATGAGAGGCATCTAGAAGCATTTTCAGCTCTCAGTGAAAACTAGAGATTTGTTCTAGATTCTGATCCAGTTTTAACTATATGCTAAATGTCTATATTTAGTTCCATTTATTTCTAGTTTTGATGCTTAGAAGTGAGATTTTTGAGTAGAAGACATCCGATGGTGTTTTTAGGAAGGTGAAGAATCTATTCAAGTATTATCGGGATTCTTTGAAGGTATGAACACATGTGGATCCATTATAGATTGTAAAGCATTTATGTTTCTGTATTTTCAATCATTTTATAGTGGATTAGTTCATTTTAAAAGCGAACATAGAGACATAGGCATTTGTCAAACTTCGTAATCAACTTTTGTTTAGTGTGTTTGTTTTATGGATTTCTTATAGTAAATTATTACTACAATTTAATTTTGAAGTCATTTTCAAAAAAATTATTCCATAAGTTAATTGTAAAATCAAAGTCAAATTATGTTTCCTATTATTGCATAAGTTTATGGATCAGATTTGGTATCAAAGCAGTGGATCTTTTGGGATCAAAATCGTTGTTGTTTGATAATTGTTTGGGTTAGTTTGATTTTGATTTTTTGGTGAACCATGGGTGAATAATTTCATAAGGAAAGGCTTGATGATCTTGAAGCCATAAACTAATAAATTTGAGAAGAAAACTCTGTATTGAAAAAAAGATGCAATCCTTAGAGATGGAAAAGAAAGAACTGCAAGATCAAATGACACCCCATGGAGAACTACTTTTGGGAGTCATTCAATAATTGCAAGTTAAATTATAAGCCAAGGATGAGATCTTGGAAAAGTGTAATATTGGTGATGATGAAGAACAATCTTCTCCCACTCGTGCACAAACTAATTCAGAGGTATGCACTGTAGATGAATCACTAATTATTATTTCCTCCCATCATGAATATAATAATGATTTCAATGAGTTTGAGAAGTATACTAAAGGAATTAGATCCAAGTTACTCTATAAGATGGGTTTTGATGGAAAAGGCCTTAGAATCAATAGCCAAGGTATTTCTAATCCCATATAGGTAGAGGAAAGACCTCGATATGTAGGTTTGGAATTTCATGGTGGTAAGAATAAGGTTGTAGAATTCTCCAAAATTAGTAAAGTAGGAGATTATTTGAAACCTCTACCCCTAGTACAATCCATACAAGGTAATGACAATTTGTGTTTAGTCAAACCTAAAAATGAGAAATTTATTTCTCGAAGAAATGGGTAGATCTCACAATGTGATGGTAAGAGAAATTACAAGTGGAAGAAGGAGAAACCTTCTAGTCTTGGTAAAATCAAAAGCAATTCATCCTTGAAGAAAGGTGAAAGTCCTAGAAGATAAGGTAAATCAAGTTCCCTTCATTATAATTGTAATAATGTTAGTCCTAGAAAGAATGGACAACAAAAATATTCCAATGTTTATTTCAATTATGCCAAAAATGGTCCTAATTTATGGTATACGTTTCCATGTACATTTTGTGGATTATCTAACCACTCTATGGCAAAATGTTGGAAGTGGAAATCTTTATTAAAGATTTCTAAAGACTATTCTCCTAAGTAGAATATAGAGAATAGCATGAAGGGCTTGTTTTCCAAAAGGAAGGATCACATTTTTTGCACTAATTATAGAAAGAGTGGTCATGAGATTGATAAATGTTGGTAGCTTCATCCATAGCTTCATCCAAAATAGTATAAAGAAGTTGTTTATACTCCTACTAGGAAATAGGAGAGAGAAGAATGCATTACAAACACAATGGTGCTAATAGCACCTCATGAAGAAGCCCAGTTATTCAATGAAGAACCCAATATGCGAAAGAAACCTAAATACAAGAAAATTCAGTCACAACTTGAGGCAAAGGTTGTAATTACCTCTTTAATTAGGAAATTGATAGAGTCTTGTCAATCAGAACTAGAGGCAACATCTATGAGGAAGATACTAGTCAAGGAGAAGTTGACGGTTCAAAATTTATCACCCTAAGAAGGTAAGCAACACTTATTTTGAATAATAATAGCTAAGAAATCTAAAATAGATGATATATTTGATAAATATTATTAAAAAAAACTGATTTCATAAGATGTTTTAGAAACCCCAAGTTTAAAAACTAAGCCACATCTTGAACCATATTCCTTAGATAAAATAAATGATGGTGATAAAATACATGTAAGTAAAACATGTAAAATAGGGTTTGTAATTACCTCCAACTTCATGGATGAATTTTAATTAGATGTGGTTCCATTTCAATTCAGTGGCATGGTCTTAGGGGAACCATATTTGTCTCTGAGAAATGCAACTTTCTCTAAAAAAGAGAATCAATATAATATTGTAAAAGATAGGATAAAATATCTCATGTGAACATCTCACTCAAAAGGAGAGAAATAACTTGTTAATAATTCCTTTAGTGTCATTTTACCCTTGAATTTTGAAAATAAGAACACTATAGGAAAATATAAAGATACCAGAATAAGGAGCATCAGGAACAACCAAGAAGTTAGGTTGTATCTTCTAACTTATATGTATCAATATGTGTAATTGTGTATACATGTGTGTAATCCTTTACATGTGATTGTATATTGCACATTATAGAGACCCAAATATGGGCAATGTTTGTAAATACAAAATACCCAAGCAAGGGAAATGTTTGTAAACTTGTGTTGCTATGTAAAACCATAAAAGGGAAATTGTAAAATGGTGATTGCTATAACACCAAGTGTCATACTTTCTTCATTTGAAGGCACATGTAACCCTATGAAGAGGCTCATTGAAGTGATATAGTAGAGGAAGATGTTGAGTCATTCAAGTTAATCTTAAAATCTAGTTACCAAGAGCTAGAGCCATGCAAAGATCCTCACATGAAGTACCAAGTTTAGTACTAGATTTTTTAGGACACAAAGCCTTCTTAGTGGGGGGATTGATCTGAAGATCAATTTATAAAAGGTCCTAAATTATAGTTAAAATTACACCATTTCATATATCCTATTTGGACCTTTCTAATGGTATGTATAATGTCAAAAATAGAGCTCATATGTTCTTTGTGTATCTAGTCAAAGTTTGAGTCAAATTGGTCAAAATAAGTCAAGTTTGTCAAACTATAGAAAATAACCATTATATAATGATTTGAGAATATTTCCATGGCTAATATATCATTACAAGATTTCTATTACAAATCATGGTTCATAAAATGGAGCTCATATGTGAAAGTTATGGCTAGTCAAAGTTATGGTCAAACTAGGGCAATAGGATGATGTGGCAAAAACATGGACAAGTAAGAATGTGACACATGACATGAGGTACAATAAAATTTTAGTTTCAATCATTTTTCTATGATAGGTGAATATATTCATTGACAAGAGAATGTAGATCATCTTCACACTAACATAAAAAAATTGGTTTCGGATGTCGACAAGGGGCGAGAGGTCAACAATCGATGAATATCAAGTGGTGGATGGAGATTATACCATGTGGTGGGTCTTCAAGACACCACATGGATTTCCACCATTTGTATGATCTAATTTCATATTATATATTTCATTCTAAAGTCCCTCAAAATTCCCAGACCCTCTTTCCACATGACATCCACACTCTCCACATGCATACCACATAACCACATATTCTCCACACAATTACCATAAGCCTCCACAAACCCCATATTCTATTCCAGACACACACCACATATATATGCCATGTGAAACCCACATATTACATATTCCAATTCCATGCCCATTGAAAACCAAGCTAATGACAATAACTTGGCATTATAAACCTTTAAGTTCATGGCATATAAACTATCATGAAGTTTCTCATTTCCCAAATGTGGAACTAAGGATATGCTTGCTCACTGAAACCATTGAATGTTGGATTCAAACCCACTCCAAATTAGATAAAATGATAAGGCCAAAATGAGTGGGCTATAGATTTCAATGGATATATAAAGCTGGGAAATTATATTTGTAAAACAACAAAAAGCTAAGTAACATTACTAAGGCATAAAGACCCATTTCTACTCTTCCTCTGATTAGAGGCATCTAGAAGCATTTTCAGCTCTCGGTGAAAACTAGAGATTTGTTCTATATTGTGATCCAGTTCTAACCATATGCTAAATTTCTATATTTAGTTCCATTTATTACTAGTTTTGATGCTTAAAAGTGAGATTTTTGAGTAGAAGACATCCGATGGTGTTTTTAGGAAGGTGAAGAATCTGTTCAAGTAATATCAGGATTATTTAAAGGTTTGAAACACATGTGGATCCATTGTAAATTTTAAATCATTTATATTTATATATTTTTAATCATTTTATAGTGGATCATTTCATGTTTAAAGTAAACTTAGAGACGTTGGCATTTGCTGAACTCTGTAATCAACTTTTGTGCAGTGTGTTGGTTTTCTAGATTTCTTTTAGTAAATTATTGTTACAATTTAATTTTTAAGTCATTTTTTTATAAAATTATTTCATAAATTTATTGTAAAATCAAATTCAAATTACATTATTATATTATTACATAAGTCTACAAATCAGGCAAGATGCAAGGGGGGTACCCTAGTAAAAGGCACAAAAGGTTGTCTTCTAGCCATCTTGGAATGATCAATATGGATATTAGGAATGGAATGTAACACAATATTAGAAGCTTTAAACACAAAATCTCTTTTTTAATGATGAGTGTTGACAAACCTAAACCTTTTAGTGGAATGTGGAAGTAGTTGCATAAACTAAAGGGGTGTCTCTTTAGCAATAGATCTAGCTATCAACTTTGGCATGGAAAATAGGACTGATCATCAACCAAATACTTGAATTTTTCAATGGATTCACTAGGTACTAAATGTAGATGTTTCTTTCATCTTTAACTATGCTAAGATCAGTACCAACCTTGAAAAATATTGTAGCACTTGGAAGTCCCACTAGGCATGCCAAAAAGTGTTGACACTTGGATTCACACCCTTGAGGAGATGCCTAAATATCCTCATCCAAGTGTCACCATGGATACATTTCTCTTGATTTGGGTGACAATATTGAGAAATTAATCTCTAGATAAGGGGCTATCTCCCATTGATGAACCTTTAAATCTCTCTCTCTCTAACTTAACAATTAGATATGAAAAGGGATTAAGAAAGATGACTGAGAAACTAAACAGTGATGTATGAATGTATAATGTCCTCCCAATTTAATGAAACTACTACTTAAAGGCAAATAAAGTGTTTCTCACACAAAACTCACAACTCAGGATTCATTATTACATAAATGTTTCATATGCTAGATTTGAGAACGTATATGATTTTTAGGAAGGGAATGCATGATTCCAAAGAGGGATACAATCATGGACCACTTCTACAATATCTATAAACTTAGAAAATAATACTAGAAAAGACCTACAACAATCTCCTTTCTAAAAATGGTAAACCATCAAGAGTACAAGGTAGAAAAGATAATTTTTCACTAGACTAGACCAAAAATATTCAAGTCATTACTCAATATTGTGGCATATGAGTGGCAACAACACTTGTATATTTATTCAAGACTTCTTTGAGTACAAATATATTCAAAGTTTTCCCAATAACCATTAGAGGCTACTAAAACAAGCCAAAATAATGCATATGTATAGCTTTTGAGAGAGAAGTCAAGTAATGAAAGTTCAAAAGTCACTTAGACATGTGTCCATATGTGAAAATTAGTTCCAATTGCATGTGGAAGAGAGGTGGGGTGAACTACAACATGTCAATAGGTCTACTTATTATAGATGAGTCATAATAATGGTGAAAAGTGGCATAAGACCTTCATAATTGACACATGGAATGGTTTCTATCAAAAATTATCTATGAGCATTCAAAAATAGAAATAGAGGAGCCAACACATAACACTATTGAGGGAAATGGGACTTATGGTGATAGTTAGAAAATGTTTTTCCTAACTACTAGCCATCATTTTAATATGTATGTTTATTGATTTCATGGAAGCTCTTTGATTTGGTCAGCTACCAATAATCACTCGTACCATCAACCTATCCATTTTGCTTGCTTTGTCTACACTAAATGCTTAGGATTCAACCATTTATTACCTCCACATTTGATCTCATGTTCCTAGCAAGTCTTTTGACATAAATATCTATTTTCCATAGTTTTAAATTAATGTTTGTGGTGCCATCACTCCTTAGGTATTTCTTTCAAATATTTGTTTCCCTCAAACTTTTTGTCTTGGCACTTTTCTCGAAAGAATTCATTCAAGATTTTTCATGGCAATTCCTACAGACAATTTTATTGAATAATAGTTTGAGCCTTTTGTTTCTTTTGTATCAAAAAAATGTCTAAAATAATTGGCATTTGACCTCTTTTTGATGTGGACAAATTTTTTGAAAGAATTCTTCGAACAATCTTTATGAAAGAATTCCTTCAGACTTTTGTCTCTTTGCCCTTTAGCCAAAATACATGGTCCTTCAGCTAAAAGAAATGGTCCTTAAACAATATACAAATGACCCTCCTACACTTGGAAATGTCCCTTTAGAAAATTTTAAGTGCCCTTTAGACTTTTGTAAAGTACCTTTCGGCGTTCTGAAAATGTCCCTTCAAAAAATTTGAAGTGACCCCTTCGAAAAAGTTGAAAATGACCTGTAAAAAACATGGAGCTGCCCTTTAGAAAAGTTAAAGTGCCCTTCAAAAAATTTACAAATGACCCCTTTAGCTTGAAAATATATCTTTTTGGGAAATTTTTTTGGATAATTTTCCTGAAGGAATTAGTCTTTATGTTCGATAAATTTATGTCAGACAAATTGTCTGAAAGAATTCAGTGCTTGGCCGAATGAAAATTCTAAAAGAAATAACACTTAGTAAAAAAAAAAGACCAAAACCAATTTTTTTGAAATAATTATATTGGTACATTTTTTTCAATCTTTGTCAAATAACACTTTTTTCAAATAAAATCTACATACTAGTTAAGCTTTCCAATAGGGGTACCTAATTTTGACCTAAAGGGCCCAAAATTTGGTCAACAAGAACCTTCTCTCCCTTTGAAACAATGATAAAGTGGAGAAAAATTAATCTTAAGGACCTTAAAATACCACCAATAAGAGAGGATCACCTTATAAAGATGATACAAACTCCCCCTTACTTTGATCTAACCTTTTCTTTGCCTTGACAACTTCCTCTTGCTACATGCCAACACTCTCTTCAATCAAGCACTAAAACCAATGAAGAAAGAACACATAAAAGTACTAAAATATGATATAAATCACCAAGAAGCATCTGAGAGGGACTCCCCATAATATTTTTGAGCCATTATACCTCTTGACCATTTTTAGATATTCACACACCATGAAAAACCACCACATAGGCTTATTAGCCTTCTCTCTCAAGCCACCTCAAGGAATACCAATATAACTTCATGCCACTCAAAAACTAGGAAACATGCTATAAAAAATATAAGAACTCACTTTGAAAAACTCATGCCTTTCTATTTTTGAGAAACTGAGCAAAAACATCAAATCTTCACACTAGGCCTATCTAGACTCCTTGTAGCCCTACTTGGAGTTTATAGATCTCACAACTTTTAGTAGACATACTTTCAAGACATTAAACCTCATATCTAGAGAAATCTCATATTCCTCCTTAATTATACCAATCTACATCACTTGGATCATCCTCTTCAACATACTTTCTTTACAAACCTATTAGCCAATTAGACCTCCATCTTGACAAAAACTTGAATAACTTGAAAATAAAAAACCTTCAAATCTATGGGAAGCTTTATTTGAAAACCCATTTTTCCAATTCACACTATCAATAATCATTAGACCTCAACTCATAATGCAAACCACTTTTATATTATAGCCCAAAACTCTAGAATCTCAAAACAAACAAGGTCAACAAACCTCCTTTTGGCCAACACCCATCTCTAAAAATTCTTGCACACCTAGAGAGAACCATCACACACTTTTAAAAAAATATTTGAGCCTTTACATATTTGGTAAAATTAACATCTTATACCATGGATTTGATATGCAACAAGAAAGATAAACTTTGGAGCACACATAAGCCTCCAAAAACCACAAACATGATCATCAAGACATAAAACCACCTAGAACACATCACAAAGAAGTGCATAGTCCTTTTTTAGCACCAAAATCTTGTTGGCATTCCATCAATCTCATTATTCCACCTAAAAACACCCATTTTGATCTTACAGACACTACATGCATAGTAAGAACACCTTATGACATCACTCTAACTTCATCAAAGCATTTCTCCCATATTAACAAACCAACTCCTACTAGAAACACTAATCTCTTGCCTTTTAGGTCCTTCTAAAGAACACCATAGCAAAACTTTATTCTCCACTAAAATGAGTCTATTAAGAAGCATAGATAGAGACCTCCTCTACACCATAATGCTCTAAAAAAAGTGAAGCTAAGAGTGGCCCAATCTCCTCAGTAACCATTGGAATCCTCTTATAGCTATAAGACATCTTTTTCTTTTTTTTATTAATCTAAACTTTGACAAATTGTTCCTTTTTTCATCACTCACTTTCTATTCTATGATAGGATATACAAAATTTAGAGCAAGAATATTGACATACCTTGATCATTGAAGTAGTTTCTTTGTATTATAAAACATCACCTTCAAAGCTTGACAATGCAAGAATCAAGATTGAAACTTAATCATACACATCAAGTTGTTCATTAGCATCTAAACACACCTCATAACTAGCCTCAATTAGAACCTTCATCTTCTTTGTGAGCTTGGTCTCTTCATTCACAACATGATTAAACAATGAGAGATCTTGGCACTCTCCAACTTTTATAGCATTCTACACCATAGGAAACATATTATTTGGACCTATAGACTGATCATGAATTACACTTGACACCTTTAGTTTTCATGAATTAACTTTCCTTCTTTCTTTCACTCTAGGAGCCTGATTAAACCTATTTTATCTTATAGACCTTTGCTTGTAGAATCTAGCAATCTAACCTCTCTATTGATAGTTGAAGCACACTATACCTTTTGAGAGAAACTTATCCTACCTTTCATTATTAGAATAAAATATTACAATATGTCCATTCTTTTGAAAATTGAAAAAAAATACTCATTTTAAATGAAGACTCACCTTTTTTATTGATGACCTCCATCATAGTTCCATGCAAACTCATTTATAACATGCCTCTTGCATTCTCTATCTCTATGCCCAAATTGATTACATGTATAATAATAACCATTGAAACTTACATACCTCATGTAATTTGGTTATATGATTTGATTTATCTTCATTCTATTAACATCTTCATTCCTTAACTAATTATTAACCTTCAAGGTTTTATTTACATTAGTCTTCATCTTGTCTTGAGTTGTATTTGATAGTTGTTCTTTGTATCCAAGACCATTTATATCACTTTCATGCTTTTGACCACTCAGAATATTGTTTATATCACTTAAGATCTTTTCAAATCTCATAAATGACTTCATCTTGATAGATGTCTTCTCTAAATCAGCTTTTAATGACTTATTTTTAATTACATACCTTGAATATTCATCTTCTTTAGCTTTTAGGCTTGTAGATAGGATTTCCAATTGACACTAAGATGATTGACTATATCTTCATACTCATTTGTGTCTTCATTCATTCTTTCTTCAAACACACTAAATTTCTCTTCATAGTCCTAGTTTTAAAACTTCATCTTCTTTTTAATATTCTTCTTAGTCTTTAGTTCTTTAAGAGCATTCATTAATTTAGTCTCACAATCCACCTCATCTTTATCATCATCTAAATCACTCCAAGTAGACTCCTTTTGATGTAATAAACTTCCTTCCTCAAGCATGAAGAGGTCTTCATCTTCAATAGGACCATCATATTCATGATCATACTTTGAGTCACTATCTTCACTCTCATCTGATGAGATGTAATCTTCTTTGTTATAGAGAGTCTTCTTTTCCTTGAAGTACTTCTTATTATTGTCAAACCTTCTAAATCCCTTCTTGATTTTATCAGACCTAAATGATCTCTTACCATCATCATGGCATTGAGTATTCTCTTCATCATCATTATTCTTATTTTTATGATGGCACTTGTTATAAAAATACCCTAATTCTCTTTAATTGAAGCATTTAAAGGGTAGTTTACCCTTATATTTGCCTGAGCATGTTTTCAATTTCATTGTAAACAAATAAATTAGTTCATATTCATCAATATTATATGTATCATTTCTTACCTTGGAACTTTTTCATTAGATTCATTTATATCTTGAATGTTATTTCATTCTTTGGTGGTTTATCATCATCAACTCTCATCTCATAGATATTAATAATGACATGTAATTCATCCATCTTCAACTTAGTAAGATCATGACTTTATTCTATAGAAAATACTTTAGAATCAAACTTGAGAGAGAGAGAGAGAGAGAGAGAGAGAGAGAGAGAGAGAGAGAGAGAGAGCCTAACACCTTTTGAACTATAGTAGATTCTTCAAGCTTCTCTTGAAGACCTCTGATGATGTTCACAATATCAACAACTCTCTACAAAAAGGATGCCACATAATCTTCTTCCTTCATCATAAGACTTTAAAATTACCTTCGATAAGTTTGCAAATTTTCCAAATTGACATTTGAATCTCCTTCATAAATAGTCTTAAATTTATCCCACATTTCTTTGGTATATATGTAATGGATTACCTTAGTGTATTCAGTCTCTAAAAGACCACACATGATAACATTAATTGCCTTAGAATTATTCTCAAACAACTTCATATTTGTAGCATTAGATGGAGTAATAGTAGGTGTAGAATAGACATCCACAATATATTTCCATGTTTCAATCCCTAGAGACATGATATAGGTCCTCATCCTCACACTTCAAAAAGCATAATTCGATCCATCAAACATTGTATCTTGTTTAGTGGAAAAACCTCCTTTCATTTGATGGCTACCAATATTGTACGTTGGATCTCCTTCAAGTCATAAATATTTTACCAAAGGACCTACTCTGATACAAATATTTATAGGTATAAACCACTGAGAGAGGGGGTTGAATCAATGGTGGAAAATAATCTAATTTAATTTCCAAATCCTTCAAACACTTAAGCATTCAATACAACCATTCATGAAGTATTCAAGATGTTTATAGTAAAGAACAATAGATAATGCAAGATCATATCCAAAATAAAATATCTATGTGGGAAACCCTCTTAGGGAATAAAATCGAATCTCAATCTTGAAAACACATGGACTACATGTCCTATAATATGATAAAAGAACATGAGATTGGTCAAGTCTTTTTTACTAGAAATTAGTTAAACACCTATTTGACAAGGATCAACTACCCCTAGGATGATCAAGTACTTTTGACCACCTATCGGTCAAGTCCTTCTGACTAGTTTTATTAAAATACCTATTTCACAAGGAGTACTTTCCCCTAAGATGATTAAGTCCTTCTAAGCACCTATTGGTCAAGTCCTTCTGACCTAGATGTCAAGTACCCTTCCAACATATATGAGTTAAACATCTCGTGAGAACTAATTGCCTACCAATCTGATGGATATATAATGTATATCATCTTTCTTCAACTATTCGCACTACATATTCCACACTCTGATCTTCCGCTCAAATCAACCACTAAGCTCACATAGACATCATATATGTTTTTCTCATCATCAATATTTAAAATTGCAAGAGAACTAACTTTAAAATCATAAATATGACCTATAGTTCATACACACCATAATTAACCTACTTTACTCTATAACCTATCCACTGCGCACACACCCTTTCCTTCCCTCCATAATTCTCACACACACCTTTTTTCTCCAATCTCTCACCTCTATAAATCAACACATTTGATTTCACCTTTTATAGACCCTTCATGATTACAATATTCTTAGTTATACTTTAGAATTACCTTAACCCTTAAGGTATCTTACATATCTCAATACTATCCTCATAGGTCAGCCATAGTAACTATGGGTCACACTTAAGTAGGTACACTAATTTTTAGGCTTTAGTAGCCCTTAGAGGTCTCATGGAGACCTATTCACCCACTTATAACTCCATCAAAAAATTTAGAAACATAGGAGCATTTAAAAATGCATACATCCACTCCACATTACCCCTTAAACATACTCAAATGATCACAATCATCAAAACACTCCTCTTCATATGCTCAATCTACTCAAACATTAGCCTTGTACATAGAACACCATGAATGAACAAATAGTCAACTTATAATCATTTGTTCATAATATATATGGATTCTATAAATTTTATATAGATCATCCTCAAGGATTCTAAAACACTCTCTAATAGCTAGGTCACCTTGAAACATCCAAATGTCATCAGAACAAACTCAATTATCCTTCTCAGTTTATTTACAAACACATAATCAAATTTAGATCTCAATAAATTTGACTTTACAAATAATTAAACTTATAAATAAGTTTTTTAGATGCACCATGAAGTCTTCTACAACTTTGCCTTTTACACCATGGTCAAATTCTACATATATCAAAAGTTATAGCAAGAAAACTATAGAATGGTATTCCCTCACAAATTAGAAAATTTGAATTCCAATAGTCACTAAGCAACTTATTAAACTTCAAACACTTTACATCATCTCATTGCTTCCTAATAATTTTAAAAAAATGCACTCCATTAATCTCTTCAAGAGTATCCTACACTTTAACCAACTTAAATATCAGACACTTTGACCTCCTTGACTTAATATGCATCAAAGATCTACATTTTTATGAACAACTACTCATCTTTAGATTATTATCTGGTCCTGATATTTATCTTTTTCAAACTATTAAAATTTGAACATGTTGATCTCATCTCATGTACCTTGGAAAATTTGACTAAATATGTGCTATCAATCTTTGTGGACTAACTATGTCTTTATTTTTAAGTGCTCATTATTAGATCTTGATTGAAACTCCTATGATTATGCCACTTGGTAGCTACACATGATTTCTACACATTTAACTATTTGACTTTGACTCGCACCATCAATCTTCTAATAGTATGAATGCTCACAAATTATTGATCTTCTATCCAAGCTCTATGAATTTGACACATGTCACTAACACATTCATTATTTGAAATTTTGACTATATGCAAACTATTGGATCAAAATATATAATTTAACACACACCATTATATATATTAAATAGATGACCTCAGACTTCAACATAGTTTATCTTTGATGGTCTCTAGCCCATCATAGTCTATAAGTGAAATTTTAAAGATTTATATCTCAAGATAGAAAACACATTAGGAATACAAATATTTAGGGTACCTTATTGGTACTATATAAAACATCT
Source organism: Torreya grandis (assembly GCA_037957365.1). NCBI lineage: Eukaryota > Viridiplantae > Streptophyta > Pinopsida > Cupressales > Taxaceae > Torreya > Torreya grandis. The sequence continues at coordinate 1,589,272 of JARHVA010001322.1, read as the reverse complement.
CCATTACAAAATTTGACCTTAATTGACTATTTTAGTACCTTTATTAAATTCATAAACTTGTTGGTTCATTCATATCTACATGACATGGAGTGATGGTTTGGTTAAGTATAGGAACTCAATAAACTTTTATCTAAGAGGCCAACTTTACACCCCACATATATTTAGCTATGATCAAACTCATAACCTAAAATTTTAACCATATAAACATGGGACTAATGTGATCATACCCATATGAACAACTCCCCCTGACTCATCCATACATGGCAACGGTGATGTCATCAAACTACCCACTCATATTTATTTGCCACATAACCAACTATGCCAATATGAACATAATGAAGAACCAGATGAATATCATGCACTTAAAAAAGATCTCTAGTCATCATTAACCTTTAATAGGGACCCTCACATATTATAAATACTTCATACCCATCCCTAATCATGCCAAAACTAAAGACCAGCCAAGTGTACTTAAATCATACTAGGAAAATCACACTACACACTTTGGCATTGACACTTAGACTATTGAGACACTTTATCCACTCGCCTGGAAACCTCCATGAGATCACTGACAAGTGTCCAATAATAACTTCTTGGGATGACAACTTACTAGTGAACTATAGAACCAAATGACCAAAATTATTTTGATGGTTGAAAATAAAAAACCTATGCACTTTTGAGATATTTATTTGGTACATGGAAATTAAAGTCCATATATAGTTTTATTTAATGGCTTGAGTATTGGATTAGAATATATTAAACTATTGTTCATTTAAAATTAATGACCACTTTTCCCAAAATAATAGCTCCTATGAGTTTTGAAATTACTAGAACATAGTTATAGAATAAAAGAAAAACATAAAAAAATAAATTGAAAACAAATAGAAGAAAACATTTTGTGCATGAAAATAAGGAATTATTTTTAAAAACCCTAGATAAAAGATAAATTTTATAGTATTAATTAATAAAATACTATAAATTATGATCATATTTATCTTTAGTATATGAGAATCATGAATTATGCTAAAACCCTTGGAAAATTTTAGAAAATCAATGTCTAAGGAAGAAATGGGTTCACTAATATGATTTTTTGTATTTATGATTTAATATTGTTTAATAGGTTTAAAATTAAAAAATATTATTTAGATTTTAATATATGATATTTAAACATAAATCTTAATATAAACTAAAATTAATTAAAATTGATTAGCAAGCGGCATATACTAAATATAGTAAGTACAACCAAGAGTAAGATAATTAACATTTTATGGATTTTGGTTGAGTATAGTAGGTGTATAATAGTTATAAACATGATTATGATAGTTAAATCCTAGAAACAAATTTTTTGGCTATGTTTGGATAGGCTGCATTCACTAGATATTTATGAATAGTGGTGTTTTCCATTAACTATGAATTTGCATGTTGTAAAAGTGAAAAAATATGATTACTATATTGTCTGTGCCTATGTTTGTTGAGATTTTTGAGATATTTTTACTATACTATTTCCACATTGAAACCTATATTTTACATATCCTTACATTGGAAAACCCTAGGTGTACTTGTGAGAGCTAGAAACTTACAAAAAAGAAGGGAAAGTGTAATGGGTTGAGTTGACCCCAATCACCTCCATTGTTGATTGACTAATGCCTACATATAAAACCACATATAGTTATCCCAATTTATGTGATTATTAAATTTGGATCCTTCACTATATGTGTTTAACCTTAATTTAGATAAGACGTTATCCTACTTGGGTAAAATTGGTTAAGGATATATAAATGATAAGGCACAAGGGTAAATATTAGATCTATAATAGAACAATTAATGTGTTAAACTCATTTGTAGCATATGTTGAATTTATTAAGTTGAGAAAGCATATTAATGGAAATTATAACTATGCTAGATATAAAAATGATGTAAAATAAATTACTTAACTATTTTTTATTCTTATAGAGTGGTATGAAATTGTGACTTAAAAAATATGAAATTGTAACTTAACTATTACAAGTAACTTAAAAAATATGGGCATCATAAACACTATGGAAGTTATAATTAAGTAACTTAAAAAATATAAAATTGTAACTTTATTTTAGTAGTTCATACCTATATCTAGGTTTTTCCATTGACTAATATCAAATTAAGGTAGAATAGGAAATATTTTGGTAACTTGAGTGCTTGTTGAGTGCTCTTTTGGTTTGATTATTAGGTTTCATAGGTGGTGAATTGATGAGGGTTGATATTGTATTTATCAAAATATATTAACAAATAAATAACATAAAATAACTTAGGTTGACCATTTTAATACATTTCATTTGTAAATTGGATGACTTTACCTGACACTAGACATTTGCATCAAGCTAGGATAGTAATACCACCACTACTGTCTAACATGTACATTAGTGTCAAGGGAGAAGGAGAGTAGGTGAATACTCAAAACTTATAGAGATATAATATAATTAAATTTTAAGCATTCTAGACAAGATGGATTGTTTGTGTCATCAATATAATGTTGGTAAAAATAAGACATAGGCCAAGGGGCACAAGATAGAGTAAATGCAAGGCTTTTCAAAGAAATGCATGTGTATAAATAAGAGGAACAAATAAGGTCATGATTTTTCCAAGTGTATAAGATTGAGGTGATATGTAATCATAAAATATTATCTACATTCACCCCATTTAATCTAGTAATGAAATGTTTAGTTTAAAAGAAAAGAATAAGTACCTAGGTGTGTATTCACACCTTATATTTGTTTGATTTGAATTTGAGTGATTTTTTAGTGACTCACTTTCAATTAAGAGCATGTTATAGTGTATAATTATTGCATATAATCTAGGTCCAAAGTAATTTAATTATATTTAAATTAAATGAGCAAGATTTAGGATAACACGTGTGTTGATATAACCTCCTTGCCTATAAACAAGTTGCTTTTATAAAATATGTATTATTGTAAGGCTTTAAAATTAATATTATGATAAATATAGATAAATATTTTAGATGAATATATCTATGGAGAAAGATAGAGAGAGATATTAGAAGGCACATGCCCCTAGGTTTAGAGAAGAAGTGAGTTGCTACTTTACAATCGAGATTAGGTCAATCATGCAACCCAATGATACTTTTAACCTAGTGAGTTTATATGATCAAGTAAATATTGAAATTATTATCAAGATGAGTGATTTAATCACCCCAATCATACCAAGATGTGAACCAACTAATACAATAGATTGGCCCACTAATGTCCATAAAATTGTATTGGGTATCAATATGTGCAATAGTTTTAGAATCTGAATTTAATTTAGATTTTTCAATATTAGGCACATGTTACATAAAATTTGCACCTTATATTTGTCTCAAGTTAAAATTGTATGTAATAATGGTACTATGTATAGAATACTACCATAAATTTGTATCATAATTACATAATTATTTCCTTTGGCCAATTCTAAAAATTATTTAATTGAGGAGGACATGTTTCCAAAACATGCCCCCAATATCTATGGATAAATTTGAAATTGATATAAGTACCAATGTACAAGACATGTTTCCAAAAATTTCCCCACTATATAATGGATAAGCTAAAAACTAAGTAGGTGTGCAGAACATGCTTCCAAAGCATGACCCCATTGAATATGTGAATTAGAAGTACTATATTGAATGAATGTGGAGAACATGATTCTAAAGTATGCCCCATCTGAATCTAAAATTGTGAATGTGTTAAATCCATGTCATCATGAAATATCCCCACTAAATCTATAAACTGGTGTAAGTACCATATATTGAGCGAGAGTGAATAACATGCTTCCATAACATGCCCCCACTATAATCTAGAAACCATGAAAATGTGGAAACCATGTCACCATGACATGCCCCCTCTAATATTCCACCCCACCTTTGATGTGATGGAGAAATATTACCTAGTAGTTAACTCACCTCAAATTGGTAAGATAACTATAAATCTATGAATGTAACTATGTAGCATATAAAAGAAAATATGTCTATGTAGATGTAACATTGAATAACATAGAATTGATGTGACCACATGTAGGCCTAATATGCATGATAAAGATCATGAAAATGTCTAGATATTAATAATATAATCTTAACAAGGAAATAAGTACACACATAAGAACACTCAAAATCAAGTCAAAAGGCAATGGTCCAAGGAGACCATAAACAAGGGGTACGTTTAAATGACATGCAATTGAATGGACCTAACTTAGTCAAATATCCATAAAAGAAAGAAATAACATATTAAAATTTCCAAGACTGTAATGACATTAAAATTTCCAAGAAGGCAAACATAAGCATAAGGATCACATACAATAGAGTATATTCAAATGCTCAAATAAGCAAGACACGACACTCAAGTAAGTGCATAAAGTAAAGCATAAGTAACTAGAATAAACATGCCATAGTGGCCCATTGGTTGGATGTGTTAGTAATTCAAGTACATAACATATCAAGTACCTTATGTAATGTATAATCATGGATAATATGCATGCATAAGTACATATTTAAGTTCAAATATGATAATGTAGAGTGATAATTGAATCATATAACCTATGTATATCAAGATCATAGAAGATGGATTCCCCCAACATCCTGATGACATGAGTAGATGGAGAGCCCAAAACCCATAAGTGTATCATGTATCCATGTATTATTGTGTATGTGCATGTAGGAATATATTTTATGTTACTACTCAACATATAACTTATATGAAATCAAAAATACATCAAATCTATAAATCAATTAAAAATCAAAGAATATAGATCCTACTTACACTTCTGATTAGGGATACATTAGTTAATTAGGAACATGACAAATATGTGGATCCACTAGACAAAATTATGAGATATATTATCATAAAAACAATACTAGGGAGGGTTTTAAAGCCTCCAGTTAAGCAAAATCAATAAATAACCCTAACTAAGCCCTATGTTTTTGCAATCACTAAACTAATAACAAGTAAAGAAAATAAATCTAATCTATTGCTCACTAAATCTTTTGGCACAAACTGGGGGTAATAAACAAAAAAAGTAAACATGTATATAAGACATATACTCATGTTAATGTATACAAAATCATAATGCATGAAAGAGAAGTAAAAATGCATATCTATCTAATCTTAGAAATGGAAAACAAAGTTAGGAATAATTACCTTTGAAGATGAACTTTCCAAGCCTCAATCTCTCCCTTGGCCAAGATACTTTAGAAGAGGTTGTTGTAGTATGTAAGGATGATAAGGATAAATCAGATCTAGAATACATAACCTATAAATGCATCCAAAATACTTCTCCATAAGAAAAGATCCATATCTCTAAAGGAAGTATAAAACACTAAGCTTTCTCTTCAAGTAGAATGGTGGATAAGAAGATGTGCAATAGATCTTACTTATTCTTCTCTTCTCTAAACAGTGGGAAAATGATCTTGTTTATATAGGCAGATTTAACCTTAAGTCCTTCTAAAAAATTTGACCGATAGAGTTGACCTAGTTGACATAGTACTATTATGAACAAAAATTCACTAGGTCATACGCTAGGTTAACTAAGAGCCTACCTGGACCCTAAATGAATATCACCCATAATAGTACAAGGTCAACCTAGTCAACCTAGTAATGTAAATAGTCAAAAGGGGTTTTAGGTTAGGAAAAGGAGATGAAAGGTGGGAAATGACTAGAGGAGTATACAAGAGAGAATAACAAGCTTTTGGGAATGGTTTTTAGGAGATAAGTGTGTAGATAATAATTAGAGAAAGGGAAAACAATATTCCAAAGCACCAATGGTCTTCCCACCCCTTTCTTGGTGCACCCCTTAAGGCATGCACTTAGAGAGATTGAGACTTGATGGGTTCCTACAAGATAGAGAGAATTAGTAATTGATAAAAAATTTAAAATGTTTTTCTCTAAAGGAAGTATGAAACACTAAGCTTGCTCTTCAAGTAGAATGGTGGATAAAAAATATGTGAAATAACTCTTAATTCTTCTCTTCTCTAAATAATGGTAAAATGATCTTGTATATATAGGTAGATTTAACCTTAAGTCCTAAAATTTTTGATTGATAGGGTTGACCTAGTTGACATAGTATTATTATGAATAAAAACTCACTAGGCCATGAGCTAGGTCAGCTAAGAGCCTACTTGGACCCTAAATTAAATTCACCCATAAGAGTACAAGGTCAACCTAGTTGACCTAGTAATGTAAACAGTGAAAAGGGGTTTTAGGTTAGGAAAAGGGGATGAAAGGTGGGAAATGACTAGAGGAGTATACAAGAGAGAATAACAAGATTATGGGAATGGTTTTTAGGAGATAAGTGTATAGATAATAATTGGAAAAAGGGACAACAATCTTGCAAAGCACCAATGGTCTTCCCACCCCTTTTTTGGTGCACCCCTTAAGGCATGCACTCAGAGAGATTGAGACTTGATGGGTTCCTGCAAGATAGAGAGCATTAGTAACTGATAAAATTTTAAAAATATTTTGTGTATGCATTTTCCCCATTTAAACTTAATCATGTGTCACATAAGTACAACATAGGATGGTGCTTTAGGAATAGAACATGATAGCACATAAAGTTCATGATAAGTAAAATGTAGTAAGGAGAAAATAAGATAAATGAAAGGATAAAATTGAAAAAAGACATACCTTTACTTAATTTAGTGCTATAGATAGATAAGGAGACTTTAAGAGATGTGAAGGCATCCAATGTGAGAAATATTAGGTGAACTTGTAGAGATTAGTGCAAAAAATAGCAAAAAATCAATTTTTTTGTAATATAAGCATATATTAGTGGAAAAGATTCTATATGGTGTCATCATTCTAGAACTTTTTATGGTTTGAAAAATGAGTGAGTAAGAAAAAATATATGATCAAAATAAGGAATTTGATGGTAAATATTTAAACGATAAAGAATTATGAATAGTAATTCTATATACGATGAAAAGAAAGTCATTTTCTTATTGTTTGACTTATTTGAAGAGAAAAATAAAGCTATAAGAGACCAAATGAAAGCCAAAAGAGCTAAGATTGTGAGGAGATGAAAGCTAAGATGAGGAGGATACCTATCAACTATAGTAGGTGCAACACATGTAGGCAACTAAGAATTTAAAACTTGTTTTGAGTTCTTTTATTAAAAATTATGTGTTTTAGAGAAATTTGTAATTTAGAGAATTTATAAAAACCAAAATGAACCCCTAAATTTTGTTAAGGGTGTTAGAGGCCAACATGGTAAATGGGTTGAAAGGAATAAAAGTAATAAATCTCAAAGACATTTGTTACAAGAAGGGCAAAGAGTCAACAATCTGAACCAACTAGGTTGACCCAGTCGACATAGTATGTTGAAAATCTTGATTTGACATTACTGACTTTGTAGGTGTGTGTCATCTTAGTTTATTTAGGGAAAGTGATGAATTAGTACTTCTATGCTGAATTAGTTAATTAATCCACTTTGCTGACTTGTTACTAATGAGAAAATGAAAGGGTTGACTTAGTTTGTTAAGTCCATAGAGTTAACCCAGTACTATTTGGTCAACTTAGTATGTGACTAAGTGGTTGGTATAGTACTAAAATGTAGGAAATTGGCCAAAATAGTATGTGTAAGGCCCAAGTTGATTGAATAAGTACCAAAATGGCCAAGTAGGCTAAGAATAGGTGAAATTAGTTTAAAATTAATAGATTAAGGAAAATTAAGTCTATTTTTATAAAATTTTAAAATAATGTATTTGATTATAAGTGATATGAAGGTTTAATACATCTTTTGTTGTTTGATAGTTGTAGGTGCATCACATATTCTAGTAATTAATAGATGCATCTTGGCTACCAATTTGTTTAGAGTGATTAACAATAGAGGACTGAGCTAGGTTCATCACAATAGGCTTAGGAGACATCATGAAAATGTACCAAGTGTCATTGAGTGTAGATCTAGTAGTCATTTTCTTAGGAGTCTAGGAGTGCTTGAGTAATACCTTTAGGTGGGTGGTAGATGGGGATAACATCAAGGTGGATATCACATTAGAGGATGTTCATGCTATACTTGGAATTTTAATAAGAAGGAAATTGGTGATCATAGGGATACTAGATGGGTAGGAAGAGAGATGAGCATTATCTTGATAGGTGACATACTTAAATAGGATATATACAAGGTTGAGGGTCGGCCTATTTGATGTGTATATAGCTTAGATTATGGATATATGAAAGGTATTGATATAACTTGTGATAGTATAAGTGATGTGTCACAAGTTAGATGATAAGGTACCGCCATATATGATAGACTTATGCAAGTCTATTTTGGAACAAGGAGCATTATATGACTTGGTTTTTGTCATCTAGGTCTAGATCATGCATGATATGTATGGGATGTTATCTAAAAGGTATAATACCATTAGGCTAGTGATATTATTGAGTACTTAGATATATGAGAGGTTCTTGATGGATTGACTAGTTAGGTTACCCCATGTGATCGATGATTAGTTATCTTAGGTGTAAAGATGGGGGAAAGATTAGGTGGCATGGGCCATGTCCAAGTGTTATCACTATATAAAGTCATGTGAGAATATACTATATGGAAATCATATGTACACATCATGATAGTATGGCTAAGTTAGAGGTCAGTGGTACTAGAGTTGACATGAGTGTATATTATAGGCCACTACACTTGGTGGATAAAGATGCATCTAGTGGTGTACATACCAGGATAGTTTTGATTCCATCATTTAGTGGATCCTATAGTGGTGCCCACATTTTGGGCTAGATATGTGAGAGAGATTAGGGGAAGAGGTGGAGTAACATCACCATTCATAATATCAGAGATCAAATAACAACATGAGAGACCATAGACAGGTTGATCATGAGACCAACAACTAGAGAGGATATGGATGTGGATGTAGGAGTGTTATAAGTACCATAGATAACACCATAGTAGGAGTGATGACAAGTTTGGTCACACCATCGATAGAGATGCTAGTGATGAGAGAGAGAATAGAGGGTGGTCATCTAAGATGATGCATTAATTAACCTAGGATAGAGTTGGTCTATAGAGGCACCACTAAGGTGAGATTGAAATAGGCATGAGTTGTGACCCTAGGATTTGTATTTATTGGGAGGCATCTCATGGATGAAGTACTTGGGGGATGAGCTGATGGAGAGACTATGCTCGATGGTTAGGTAAAAGAGGAGATGATGATAGGAATCATACATATAGGTAATAAATGGTTGAAATTTTTTTTAAGTTTTTGAAAATATAATACTAGTTGTGTAAGATTGGATTGATAGATAGATTTTGAGATATATCTTTGATCTAACATCTATCTAGTTGGAATTTTAGAGATCTTACAAAGGAGGAGGAGACTAGATGAGGATCCCTGGTGAGGGGAACACTCCATGAGATCTTGGATGGGGTGTTGATGTCATATAAGCCTACCACATTAGATGATTCTATGGTATTATCTACCCTAGCTCAGGGGAGTTGGTTTAGACTAGAAAAATAGGTTGTGAAGAGATTACAGGTATGTGAAGATAAGTGAAAGCCATTAGTAGGGGTGGGAGTAGGAGAGGCATAGGCATGATAGTCCTTGGTTTCAGAGAGAGTTGTACATATGGCTACCATGAGTTAGTTATCATAGGTACATACCTAGGTGGCCAACATATAGGGATAGGTGATAAGCTTGAGATTTCAAACATCCACTTTATAATGTACTATTCATAAGGGACTATCTGAGGTATTTATGTCCAGCATGGCTATGCCATGAGATAGATATGATAGAGACTACTTGTAGAGCTAGAGTGATGTATTTTTATACTTTGTATCAAAATCACTTGATATATATAGAGATATATGATTGTGATAGTTAGATGTTGATCTTATGTGTTTGTATTATGGTTATGGTTTTGGATGCATGGATATCTTTCTTTATAGAACATGTATTTAGCTTTTATTATATATGTTATAGGAAATGTGTGTGTAGTTTCTTTTCTATAATTATGTAGAACACACACATGGTTTAAAATTAAAAAAAGGTGAAAAAGACTTTGGTAAAATATAATCAATCAAAAATAAATGTACTACAAACTATTTCATGTTGAGAAATGTGTGATAACAAGAAATGACTAAGTATAAGAAACTAAAGAATGGTAAATAAGAGGGGAAAAGTTTGGTTTTAAACCATAAAAGAGATTTTAACACCAATTTAAAATAAGTAAAATCACTAGAAGTCACATTGGGAAGTATGAAAAGAATGTAATAAAGTAGAAAACACATAAAAGAGAAATGGTAGAAAAATGAATAAATTAAGTCAATAAATCATACTAAATCATCTTGGGAAGTATAAAAGAGAAAAAAAATTGGAAAAATGGGTCTTAATTTTATCATACTAATTTATGTTGGGAAGTATGAAAAACTCAAGAAAAGTGGTTGGATTCTACATGCAATCAAAAAATAAGAAGATAATAATGAAACATTAATTAAGCATAAAACATAATAAATCAAGATGGGAAGCATGTAAATGACATGCAACTCATAATCACTCACATCTTATCTCATATTTGACCCATATAATTTTTGTTGTGACTTAGATATTGGAAAATTTTGTGTGGAAGGCTAGGTCCTATCCATGGTCTTACACTACAACTCACAAAGGGAACACCAATGAGGTGTAAATAATGTGAAAATCTAATAAAAAATGAATGTTTGTAATGGTAATTTGAGAATTTGATAATTTTTTAGGAAATCCAAGTCCTATCCATGGTCTTACAATGAAACTCACAAATGGAAACTCTAGAGGAGTGATTAGTGAACAAAACAATAGTTCTTAGTGGGAAATATTATGATTGTAAGGAGTGAAAAAGGGAATGTAAAAATCATAACATAGGAATATTATGAGAAGACATTAGAAGACATGAGGCATGCTAAGGACATGAGAAGACACTAAGTGACTAGTGACCAATACTATACAGAGGATACCTATTCTCTATAGACACAAAGATATGTAGATAAATAAGTGTGCTACTAAGATCAACTCATGAAGGTAGTTTTTAAAAATTAAATTAAAATGGGCCTACTTCTTCATGATGTGTTCTTATTACTCATGACCCTTAGAGAGCTACCTGTCTACTACAAAGATTGGGTAATTATGTGTGAAAGTAGGTAGCACTAAAATATTTTTTATTCTCCTTTTGTAATCTATTATCCTACCACACCCCAAGAGACCTTGGCTCTATCGTAAGTCTAAATTTAGAGTTTGAGCTTTGAATATAAAAAGGAGATGTGCTTAGAATCATATATTTTAGTGTAATTTGACTTTTGAGGTTTTTAATGTTTCCTTTTGGATCATTTCCTTTTATTAAATGATGTGGATTTTGAATGTTTTTATGTATTTTTTAATATTCTTCTTCCATATGGATTTGGAATGACCAATCATGAGAGATAGAGTGATACACATGAATTAAATTTAGGCATTGGAGAAAGGAATCTAAGTAGCCATAGACAAGACTTACTAGAACACTTAAGCTTAATTATCTAAAGTCTCAACCATGTATATGTTTAGTTTATAAAAGGGAATAAAGAGGAAAAAAGGAGATCCAAAGTGGACTGGTAAAAGAAGATAATAATGAGATGAATTTTTTACTAACTAATCACTTGGTAAAGAAGGAGTGACTAAAGGGAGCAATGTTTGTATAACCAAGTCACAATAACAATTATTTGTGTATATAGAGATAAGAGAGCAAATGATCATGAAAAAGAAAACAAGGGAGCTATAATTAATGAACTCATAAAGAAAAATAACTCAATGATAAAAAATAAATCCATAAGCGAACACAATGACATCATAAGTAATATAAAGTATGAAACCAAAGTTACCATGTAAGAGAAATAATAATTTGACATAATGCCAAATGATATAATAAATATATAAAGATAAATTTGGAGTATACATCTAATCCAAATGAAAACATAAGAACACCATATATGTGATCATAAGTACTAATGTATTTTGCCACACACATTATACATAACATCTGATAAGTCTCTATGAAGTTGAATGCAAACTATAGTTAGTGTTTCATTGATCTTTAGTGAAAGGTAGGAAAGTACTTCAAGGCAAATATACTCAACTAAAAATGTGTAAATGATTGAAGTATCATGTTGATGATGGATATCAAGTAAGGGATGCTCAGGATAATACATGGGAATGGAATCTATAGGATATGAAGGGGTCACTAGTGGGGAAGGATCCATAGGTGAGGGATTCATGGGTGGAAAAGGATCTATAGGTGAGGAAAGGTACATAGGTGGAGGAATAAGAGGTCAAGAATGGACCACAATAGGATATGGGCCCACAAGAGGTAGAACCATGGGGGAAGAATGGGTATCCTTCTTATGATAATGACCTATGTGAGGAGTGGTAAAGGGTGTAAGAATGGATAGGAGGTGATCCTTGAGATGTTGCTAAAAGATGCAGCAATGATTAGTGTGATGTGTGCCACATTGATGCCATAGACAATATATCTCTCCATACTTAAGAAGATACTTGAGTAATACTTTTGGGGAAGGTATATCCTTGTTTGAGGATTGAGGAGTAGTAGGATTTAAAGTGTCAATGTATTATTGTAGCTTGTGATAATGTGTGGATGAATGATTATCTATGTGATGAAAACAATAACTATACCCATGAGTGGTCTTGGGAGATATACTTATAGGAGGAGGTGTAACAAAAGTAGAAGGATCTTGGTATAAGGAATAATATATAGTCTAATGATTGATAACTTTATGAATGTCATAATAAGGTTGATCAACCCATTTGGTCAATAAAGGAGCCAACTATGGTAAAGGGAGAAATCCATCACCAAGAGAAGGTGGATATAATGGAGAGATTAGACAAGGCTTGACTATAGGAGTGATAGGATCAAAACCAGGAATAGACTTAGTTAAAGTGAGTGTAAGAATGGGATCCAAACTAAGATCTACTTAAAAAGGGGTAGGGTCTATAGAAGCCTGAAGGAGATTCACATGCATGTCAAAGATAATTAGGCTATAAGGTTCATAGTACATAGAAAATCAATAGGGCCCAATCATATCATGTTATATAATCATACTCGTAGGAGGTTCTTCATAAATTAGAGGTGTTTTCACCATCTTTACCCTTTGATAAAAAGGAAAAATAATAAAATTAGGAGTGATATATGATGGAAGATAGGAAGATATACTAAAATACTAAAGTAAAGAGGAATGATAATGAATGATCTCATCATCATGAACCTAAAATAGACCTCTTAAGAATAGATAATTTAAGGTATAACCATCATCATAATCAGGTGTATGAATATCAAAGGTGCAAGTAGGGATGACCTTGTCATTAGATGAGGTATGATGAATGGAATGCTAAGTCTTGGTTAAGACAACATGGATGTCATCATAAGGTGTTTGATGAGAACAAGTTTGTAAATAAGTAGGAAGATGAGAGATGAGATGAGGTGAGATATCAAAAGTTTTAATCTTGAGATTGATCTCATTAGGCTCATCATCATCAAAATCAAGGAAATTAGGGAGAATATTCCTAATGAGTTAAGGATTACAAATATAACCTTGCGTGGAATTGATGGGGTAATTATATCATTAAGATTCATGAAATGGAATGCTTGGCAAGGGTTAAAGGGTAGGAATATTGAATACAACATGGTCTTGGAATTTTTAAAATATTTTAAAGGTTGATGTCACCTTGAATCTTATAAATGGCTCCATTATGAGTAAATTTAATACATTAGAAAGTGGAAGAGGAAACTGATCTCATATGATGAGTCCATGGCTACTAATAAAGATGTTTTAAGATAGAGGAAAGATAAATATTATCACCTTCAAATGAAGAGTGGTATGTGGGATGGTAATGGGGATCCACATGCAACCTAAAGGAGGAATTTTCCTTCAGTCATAACCTTAACATATGTTGTGTGTGTACTTGAGATTATATTTGGAATATCCAAGGGTTATGATAAAATCAAGAGAGGCAACATAAGTTCCAAAAACCTCGTCAATCAAGGCATGCTTGACTTGGATATCACTAATTTAAACACTACTAAATAGAAGAGGATCATCTTCATGAAGTATAATCTCATCGGGGATCATGGAAGGAATGAAGAATTTAAGAGAAAGAAAAGTGTCCATTATTTCATCAATATGTATGGACATCTCTTCACATTGTTTGAATATGCTATCTATAGACCTAGATAAGGTTGTTTTGCATCCCTCTAGGGGAGGATGAGGGATGTTCATTTCAAATAAAAGATTCATAAGATGGCTATGATGACACAAAGAGGTCCTCATAATTTTGATAAATGGGATTTGGGATGGGAGATTAATGAGTTCTATGATAGGATCTCACTCATCATAACCCATAATAATATTATTGGAAAGAGGTGCATAGTGTTTAAGGAGGTCCTCAGAAGGAGGAATCAAAGTACATGTGAATTTATTTTGATAAGAGGTAAAAGGTTTAGTAGGAGAAAAAGTTTTAAGATTATGTGGAGAAGTTGGAGTAGTTGATGCAGGTGGGGTTTGACAATTATTAGAATAAGTGGTAATAGAAGCTTGAGTGCCATTGGTGTTAGGTAAAGAAGATGGAGGGATGGTATAAATAGAATGGAAAGTATCATCCAAGGGAGGTGTTGGAATTGGTTCATAAAAATATACAAGGTCATCTTACCCCAACTCATTTAAGTGAGTTGGATAAGAATCTTGGATAACATGAAATGCGTTAGATAATGGCACAGTGTAGATAGGTTTAGGATCAATGAAAATAACCACCCTTTGAATATTACTCATATTAACCACATTCTCTTCAGGAGTAGGGTCAAGAAGGCTATGAACATTATTGGTAGAAGGGGTAGGTTTGTCTTGGTTATCTTGGTCATATGGAAGAGGATCTTTATAGATATCCAAATGAGCATTAGATTGGTTCAAATCTTGAGATGTAGTATGTGTTTCATGGGATTTGAAAGAAATATTATAGGATTTTTGGCATTAATAAATGATATTTTCATGGTCAAAATTTGGATCAATAAGGAAATACATATCCAAATTATGAAGATTCATATCAGTCTCATGAGAATGACCCCAACTTGCTTAAAACCAACAAAATTTATTGGTATACCAAGATTTCATAGGATGAGTGGGTTCAAGTTATTTTTGGATATGCCTTAGTAGATGTTTTAGTAATTCATATAAGGATAAAGGTTTGTGAACATTGAAGTAATTGGTTAAATATAAATGAGGATTAGTGAAGTTATTAGAAGTGGGAGATTGTTGAATAGTTTGAATGGTATCATAAGAATCCATGACACCATCATTGGTGGCATGATGATTCTTATTTTTTATTAATACATGAGTACCCATACAAGGTTGATATGGATAAAATGACACATAAGGAAATCTTGACATTTAGCTTTGGCAATAGCCTCATCTAAAGTATGTGGAGAGAGTTCAAATCCAATATTGCAAATTGGGAAAAAGAGCATTGGTAATGAGATGGAAAAGTTTATCATCTAACATATTATGTTAACATTTGTTAGATAGGTTATTCCATCATTTAATTAAATCTTGTGTATTTTTAGTTTCAATTTGATTACAATTTATAAAATGGGCCAAGGTGCTCTTAGGAAGACCACTAGTTTAGAACTCTTCAACTAGAGCATTTAATAAATCTTCCAACCTAGTAATAAAATGAGTTTTAAGCTATTTATACCAATTTAAATCATCACCCATGAGATTTTTGTTAAATAACATGGTAGAGATAAAAGTATTTAATTTGGCCCAATATTTATATAGACTTCTAAATGATTTTAGATAAAGAGTAGGATCGGTTGACCCATTGTGAGAAATGGTATGGGTGATACCTCCTATATTGATATTAACAATATGATATGTAAGAGTCTCATTGTGAAGATGTTTAATTGTATTATCGATAAGAGGAGGTTGAGGGATAAGATTGCCATGGGAATCCTAAAGAGGAGTAGGGGGACATTTTGACTATGCATTTCCCATGGCATCTATTAAGGGTGGGTTTGAAGATGGATAAGGTGATTTTGCATTTGCATCAGTTGATTTTCATTATTAACTTGAAAAGTGTTCATTTGATTAAGAGTTTGTAATAGGATTTGATGGGTTTGAGTTGCATTATAAGAATTATTTGAAGCATTTAAATTAGAAGTAGTGGCTTGGGTATCACTATGGATGTTAGTAGGAGCTTGAGAAGAGCCGTTAGTAAGTGAGGTACTAATGGCATAATTTTATTATGTGGGAAAAGATGGAATAGTAAAGGGATGAGAACAAGTAACAATATAGGCATGATTACCATGGGTATAAATTGATTCACTAGTGGAATAATTGATAAGAATGGGTATTGGATGAGGCCCACTAGCTGTAGAATCTACCATGTTAGTAGAGATACTAGGCATGGAGGTAGAAGAAGTTAAATAAGAAGAAGTAAAGATATAAGAAGGGGTCAAGATAGAGGGAAAAAGTTTAAAAATTAAGAAGCTAGTATCCCCAAATCCATGTGAAAATGTGGGAGAAGGTGAATAAGGATATTACTTTTAAACACTTATCATGAGTTGGTAAATGGTAAAAGGATCCTTTCCTCAATGTTGAGGAAACTTAGAGATGAAGAAGATAATTTTTGGTGTATACTCTAATTTTGGTTGATCATGAAGTGATAAGAGAGGATTACGAAGTGAAGAGGAATGAGGAGGGGTCCCATATCTTGTTGTGTGAGTGGATATATGAACATTGCTTTCATCTTGGATAAGAGCCATGAGCTATTTATGGGAGAACCTATTAGGGTTGGTAAGAATCATCATATCTATTGAATTAAACTTAGTGTTGTCTTCAAATAATAATTTCATGATGAAGGAAGGTGATTAGGAAAGACAAAGGTGATGCAAAATCAAGGAAATACAAAGGGATAAATAACAGTACAAAGTCAACTTGGTCAACCTAGTATTTAAAACATGGACTAAGAATTGAGAAAATAAGGATATATAGTCAATAAGGTCAACCTAATACTATAATATGTGACAAAAATATTATAATAAGGATAAAAATTAGATATAGTTGAATTAATAATGTATCCTAGGAGGCAAAAAATAATATTAGGTTGATTAGGTTGACTCAATACTTCAAATAGGGAAAATAGATAGTCTATAAGAGATTGTGTCGAATAGAATGATAGTGTAATAAAATAGGAAAAATAATTTGCAATATATTTTGAAAAAAAGAAATGGAAATAAACACATAATCAATTAGATCAATAAAGATGATCTAATCGAGGCACATAACACAAAACCTTGCACCAATGCTGGCCAATGCATGTTTTTACAATACAACATACAATGAACAAAGAGAAAGAAGTTAACTTGGAAAGTAAATGATAAATAAGTGGTCATAATGAATGTTTTTAGATTATTAAGTATTATTTTAAGTTTGATAGAAAAATTGGCTTAAATTAGGAAACTATAAAGTAATATATAGATTGTTTCAGGACATTTAGGCTGAAAGGGATCTATGTTGGCAATGGTACTAGCTTGGTATTGGGGCCTGCCCCCTCACTTTACAATCCAATATTGATAAGTGTGTCGAGTGATTTTACAATATATACCATTAACCATTTGTTTATACTTGGCCAAAAAACCAAGTTGGCTTCCACTAAGGCCAAAAAACCAAGTTGGATTCCCCCTTAGTGATGAAATCTAAGTAGGTAGGCCTTGGGTAGATAATTTTTTAAATTAATTTTAAAATTATGTGATTTGGTATTATTTGAAAGAAAGATAAAAATAGTGAAACTAAATGGTATATTTAAAAACCACCTATTTAGACTATGTAATCTAATCTAAGCATGCAAACAACTAAAAGTGAAAGTGTGATGTAATTACTAGCATATAGATGTTAATTACAATTTGAAACATAGTATAGTGTCAATTTAGATGATAGTGTATGCATATATTATAGTATAGATTTGATAGTGTCAATATTTTACTATTGAATCAAGGGTCTTGAAGAAATGTGTCAATAGGGTTAACCTAATCTTTCAAATAAAAGATAGAATACAAAACTAGGTCGACCAAGTTGACCTGGTTTGCTATATCAGGGTAGTTTGAAACACTAAAATAAATTAAAAATATAACTATAAGGAATAAATAAAAAGAGAGAGAGAGAAAGAAAAAGGAACCTTGGTGGGTTAAAAGATGCATAGTAATTTGATAATATTATTAAAGTGACTTGAATGTTACTTACAAATTTTGTCAACTATGTTGACTAGGTTGGCCTAGTTTTATAGTTCCCTATTTTTTAAAGCCTATGAAGATG
The DNA here is from genome assembly GCA_037957365.1 of Torreya grandis. Taxonomy (NCBI): domain Eukaryota; kingdom Viridiplantae; phylum Streptophyta; class Pinopsida; order Cupressales; family Taxaceae; genus Torreya; species Torreya grandis. The sequence continues at coordinate 1,570,924 of JARHVA010001322.1, read as the reverse complement.
ACTATACCATCTTGGTCAACCTAGTATGTTTTCTGAAAGATTTTTGGAATACTATATCGGCTTGGTCGACCTAGTATGTTTTTTAAAAACCTATAAGAGTATTGTGTTGCCATGTTTGACCTAGTGCCTATCTAGAAGTGAAAACCTAAACTATGTCGACTTATGTGATTTAGTAACCTATATCTAATGAATTCCTACATATAAATAATAATAATTTTGATGAGACTATGTGTTAAACTTGTGTAAGAAAGTTAGAAACTATACCAGCCCTATTGACCTAGTATCGTAAATATAGAAAAATAAAAAATAAAATGATAGAAAAGGAAAAATGTGAAAAAAAAAAACTTGCAAGGGTTAGATTCACATTGGGTTCACCAGAATGTATGCAATCATAAATTCATCAAATCTATAAATTAATCCTAACTCAAATAAGATAGATCCTACTTACACTTTCGATTAGGGATATTATAAATAATTGGAAACATGACCAGTATGTGGATCTATTAGATCCAATTAGGGGATATCTTATCATAACAAAAATACTAGGGAGGGTTCCAAAGCTTCTAGTGAAGAAAAATTAAGAAATAAACCTAACTAATCCCCATGTTTTCATAATCACTAAACTAATAACAAGTAAAGAAAATAAATCTAATCTAGTGCTCACCAAAGCTTATGGCATAAAGTGGGGGTGATAAAAAACAAAAGTAAATATGCATACAAGACATATACTCACATAAATGTATATATAATCCTAATACATGGAATAAAATTAAAAATTCATACCTATATACTCTTAAAAAGGAGGAACAAAGTTAGGAATACTTAACTTTGAAGATAAACCTACCAAGCCTCAATCTCTCCCTTGTCTAAGCTACTTCACAAGTAGTTATTGTGGTATGTAAGGATGAAAAGGGTAAATAAAAT